>BQNB010103227.1:3381-24075 GCA_026074375.1 Tanacetum coccineum | reverse complement strand
ATGGTCAATGGTCTTGGAATTGGTCTCAAAGTGTGCTTGGAGTTCGAAACTCCGCCCATCTAAACAATATATTATTGGAAATCAATCAAATTGAGGTTGGAGAAGATAAAGATAAATGTGTGTGGTTTCTTGCTCACGATGGGGTCTTTTCAGTAGGCGATTTGTGTCTCCGAATCGATGATCACTGTGTGTATGCCTATAAATCATATACAACAATCTAGGCCACTTTTATATTTTAAAAAAGTGTTGGTGTCGGAAAAAATGGGTAAAACTCTTTTTACATTTTTATATGTATTGAAGATTTACAATCGGTAAATTTTTGTTTGACCAAAACATATTATATGCACAAAACATAATAATTATTTGAGTTTTTTTAGTTTTTTATATTCTATGAATATTGACGTTTTTGATAATTCAACTTGATGCTTTTAAATTTGATTGTGAAGCTAAAATTTTACATGTTTTAACACAAAGTATGACCATTAATCCTAAGTATAACTAACACACTCATTTAACTGTAATCATTAAACATATACAATATCAACTAAATGGAGGTCAATGGTTCGAATATAACGAGGAGAATATTAATTCCCTTGTGGCCTCGGAGGTTCACTTGAGCCTACTTCGGGCTACCTAAAGGGTCGTTTCGCTGGTATTAGTCGGCTCATAATGTCAAGTCAGAAAACAAGTAAATTAAAAGAAAAAAATTACTAATTATCCTCAAGTTCATATAATATATAAAAGATTTAATAAATCTATTCTATTCATATGATTTCGATAATATTCTATAACATAACTTATAAAACAGAAAAAATAAAAGTTATACATATATTTTAAAAAAATAACATGTCTAAGCCCCGTGCGTGCACGGGCATTAAAACTAGTTGTGGTAGTATAGTAATTTGTATATTGAAAGTTCGACAAAAAATTAGATAGTACGTGTATATACATCAGCTTTATAAAATTTAATATTTAAAACACTTTAAGCCATTTATGTGGATCAGTTCTTTAAAAATATAATTGTTAGTTGCCATTTAAAATGATAGATTACAGTTCCATGATTATAGGAGGGTGAAAACGTGGGATAAAAAATTATAAAGCAGGTAATGGATCTTCAATACCCCCAATTTAGTAAGTAATGGGGTATTACCTAGTTTAAAGGAATGGATGATTGTATTATACTTTATCAACTATCATTTTTCATTACCATTGCTTTAACCCACCCCCTAATACATCTAACCAAGCACCCCCTGAAAAGATGTATCTAAATAAACAAGATCAAATTACTTAAATTAAAGCATTATTTGTCCAACGATAAACATATGTTTCAAGGACTTCTTATGATCCCTAAATTCTAAACGTCCTTCTTCATGGTTCTGCAAAACAATATGATACGACCATGTTAGGGGTTGTATCGGGATAGGGCACCACTTCAAGCGTGTGCTGGCTCCGTCAGAAAACAGAGAGAAGATTGAGAGATATTTTGATCTTTAATTTGATTGATTAATTAAATAATGAAGAATGATTCGGTATATATATACCGAATAAAAGACATGGCTTGGATCATAAGCCAACTACAAGATAAACATTGACTTGACACTTTCTTAACACAAGTTATTGACTTTCCTAATACGAGGAGACAACATAAATGACTTTCCTAATGCGACTCAACACATATCCTAAACATAATAAACTATGATATTATCATAAACTGAGGGCGTAACATTCCTCACTATTTTGAAACCACATTGCCCTCAAGGTATCGTCTTGAAAAGCACTCTTAATTCCGGGATCCCGTATTCTTTCTTGAATAAACATGAATTCTTTCTAATGGTTCTTTACATAAGGCTGATAAACAACCAAACGAGCTGCGAACCAGGGTGGTAGCCAAGCACCATAAACCTTTACAAGTTTTTTAATCTTTGTGGTCGCTTCGGACTTAACCTTCTTAAATTCCTCATCAACAAGGTTTAAAGCATGCTTGGTTTTATAATGTTTCTTCTTCTGATCAACGATAACTTTTTGAAGATCATGAAGCGTTGGGTTTAGATCAAGCATCATCTTCTCCATATCCTTTGACGTGGTTTCTAAAGCCTCCCTAAAGTTTTTCTTTAACTGTAACTCCATTGGAAGTTTCTCCACCTGCTTCTCCAACTCATGAACTAGTGTATGATCTTTTTTGATCTCTTCATTAGCATCTACGAACCCTTTTGCCTAAAGTGAAGCTACTTCACTTTGCAATGATGTAAGGGTATCTGCTGTCTCTTTAATGGTATCCTCTTTCTCTGTAGTTGCCTTCTCTTTATGCACAGTTGCCTCAACACGAGCCTCTGTTTCTTCCACCTTGTTTGACTTATGAAAAGTTGTTTCCTCAAGATGTTGAACCTGTATCAGGTTGTTTGGCTTGACGATGGTTGTGGTGGGCCGATTGTCCTCAAAACGGGCCTCCATCGTACGAGCCAACAAAAACACATAGCCCAAGGTAAGAGGTTTTGATGCTAACAATCCCCGCTGTAAGTGCAATTTAAGCCCAGAAATATAAAAGGAGATAAGCAAAGAGCCTGGTATATCCGTAGCCCGATTCATCTGCTTTTCAAAATCTCGTTGATAATCTTTGACCGTCCCCAATTGCAACAATTTCGATAACACCCCATTTGGATCTTCATATTCCGACGGTCCAAAACAATTCCTCAGGCTTTCTTCAAACCTGGCCCAAGTAGTGATCAAACCATTCCTCATCATCCATTGAAACCATTCTGCAACCGCACCCTCTAAATTAAAACCCACGATCTTTGGCCACTGATCAGCAGGGGAGTTTAGTAGCGAAAAGTACTATGTGATGGCAAAAATCCAACTCTCTGGATAGACTCCTGAAAACTTCGGAACATCCATAAGTGCAATGAAAGAACAGTTTTTTTGCCGATGAACAGTAACCGGTGAATAGTAACTTTGATGAACAGTACTCGGTGAATAGTAACTTTGATGAACAGTACCGTGAATAGTAACTTTTTTAATCCTTAAATCGCAAGCCCTCAACGAGGTCTCTCAATGAAAGAACCAATTGATACGACCCTTTGCGGATAGTTTCGGGATAGTAGCACCACTTCAAACGTGTGCGGGCTCCTTAAGAAGAGAAGGAGAAGATTTAGATATTTATTGGCATAAACATATATTTTATTATTGAAAACCATTCGGTATATATAGCCGAATAACCCTATCTTGTAAGACAATATAAACACAAATCTTTTCCTAATCAAACATATAATTAATGACTTTCCTAGATAAACGTAAAGACTTAAATACTTTCATAAACAATGACATTATTTAAGGGATAGATTTACATGGCATAATCTTTTTGCCATGCGGGCTTGGACCGGATCCTCTTGGATCGCCTGGGTGTAACATAATACAAGTTCACGATACCACATACATGTATCACAACTTGAAAAAACTTCACTTGTGTCAAAATCCCAAGCTTAAACTAGTAGTCATGGTTTTGATCTTGGCATTTTGTGTAAACTTTTTGAAGAGATAATATGGATCTATCATGGTTTTGGTCTAGGTATTTTGTGTGAACTTTTTGAAGAGAACCTTGATTAATAAACACAAAATTATGTAATACGGATTTGACTTTATCTTTGCAATCTCCTACATTCTAATTTCCTGATCTTGAACTCTTCAACCCATTCAGAAGCTCTAATCCTTGTTTACTTGATCCATCTCCACGTGAAAGGAGAAACAACCCATACACATATGTCGTTGCTTGCCCTGTTCAAAAACTCTAATCCCGATTTGAAGTTACAGTGCTTGAAATACCGTGTCTATCAAAATTCAAAATGAAACATCGATGATATTTTTAGTAAAGATCTTGAATAATAATTAACAAGCATGTAGATATAGCCTGTCCCATGAGACCCACCCGCGCCGCACTAAACCCGCCCCATTGCCATCCCTGCCGAACACAATTAAAATATTTGCAGTAAGAAGCAGAACAAATAATATTTGCCATCCGTACCGAACATAATTGAATTAAAGCCCAAAAATGTTCCAAGTGATAACATATATTTTAACGACTTTTTGTTTGACGTTTTGGCCAACTAATCAACAGGATTTCAACTACTTCTTAATGATCCCTAAACTCTAAACGTCGATCTTTACAAAAGAATACAAGTTCACGATACCACATACATGTATCACAACTTGAAAGAACTTCTCTTGCGGCAAAATCCCAATCCCTCTTTCTAAACATACATAGTCATGGCTTTGATCTAGGCATTTTGTGTAAACCCATTGAAGAGTACCCATACATCTATTAAAGAACATATTGGATAATATGTAGGGATGGGAACGGGTGAGAAAAAACTCATAATCCATGGGTACCCGCACGTAAATAGGCGGGTAATCCTATTATTTTTCACCTGCGGGTGGGTTGTGGGTGATAATCTGTACCCATCGGTAGGTGGTGGGTGGGTGACGGGTAATGCAAACCCATCATGGGTGTACCCATTTAAGAAACCTACGAGTGTACCCGCCAAAATACCCACGGGTGTACCCCTAAACCAATTTGTGTTAAAATAAACTTTATTTTACTACTTAAATATTTGTGAGGTTGTTGGTACATATTTAATAACTACCAGAATCTATAGACTACATAGTAAACTAAGAGTTTCTTTGAGTTACAAGACTAAAAGGTGAATATGAAAGATCAAACTTTCAAAGATATATACACGATATATCTCAGTACATGTATGTGATTTGGTGTAATGATTAATTTTCTAGTTTCAGACATGTCATTAAGTATTTTGTAAACTTGGTATTTAGAAATTGATATGATGTTACCCAGTTTCATAGTTAGTTTACATATCATGGTTTTATGATTTTGTTCTATTTCACAAACCCACGGGCGATGGGTTCCCACAGGCATGGGTATGGGTAAAAAGTTATACCCATTGGTAGGTGACGGGTGAGTGACGAGTAAGAAAAAAATCACGGGTTTAGGTGACTGGTTCGATAAACCCATACCCATTACCCACGGGTGTCATCCCTAATAATATGGATGCGACTTTATCTCTGCAATAACGTACATTCCAATTTCCCGGTCTTAAACTCTTCAAACCATTCAAAAGCTCTAATCCTTGTTTACTCGATTAATCTCAATGTGAAGGGAGAAACAACCTATACACACATGTCGATCTAAATGTTTCTTTTTGATTGCCCTGTTCAAAAACTCTAATCCCGATTTGAAGTTACAGTGCTTGAAATACTCTGTCTGTCAAAATTCAAAACGAAACATCAATGATATTTTTAGTAAAGATCTTGAATAACATTTAACAAGCATGTAGATATAGCTTATACACAAATTAACCAGGTGTATACATTTCTTAAAAATTAAATAATAAGACTAGAGACACAATTGTCTTTTTACAAAAATTAACACTATGCTGCAAGAATCCATGGATGTCCCATGAGACACACCCTCATTCCGGTTTTGTTAACAAGTGTGTTTAGTTAAGTTTAAAACCGTCTTACCATTCCGTGTCTAAAAAGTGCCTCGTCATTTTCTTTCTTGAAGCAACGAGTTAGGAAATAAACAACTTTATCACTCGGCTGTACCAAGTGGGATACTGGAAACTTGTCCACTGAAACAAATTTGTAGATAAATTCATAATTTGTTGGTTCAAGAAATCTGTGCAACTGCATAAGAAAATCATGCAAAAAAGTTGATGAACTACCGCTTTAGGGTTCTGACTTGCCTCCAAATTCTAGACCCATATATATCTTGAGTTTTGTCTTTCCCATTTTATCTATGATTTTTTTAAGATTTATTGAAGTGTATCATACAACTCGTAAATACTTGCTAATACGAATGAAATAAAAAAATATAAGACGTGATCTAAATGATATAAAAGGAAAAGACTATAATTAGGGGTGTTAAAAAATATACATATTCGGATATACGAAAATCTGATTGGAACTGATTAAAAAATAAGGATATATGAATTGTCACTTTCAAATTCATATATAAGTTTTAGAAAATTCAAAACATCTGGATACCTAATTTCAGATATTTGGATAAATAAAACCATTATCTGAAACTTTAGATATCTGAAATTATAGATCATATTTTTGCTTTAGGCCTCAAAAGAAATGAGGCGACCTTGAATTTCATCTAGCCCTATTACATAATTTTTATATGTTTTTCTTACCATTGATCTATCTACATATCTTGCATGTATAAAAGGGAACCATGGCACACATTGACTCTGCATTCTCTGAAAATTCGAGTCCTTTTACAACAACTAACTAACCGTAGGTCGCAAATATCCATGAGTGTCCCGTGACCCTGGATGCCCACCTTGCTTTCGTCCCTGTGTATAAACATCGAATATATTATACAAAACACGAATGTAATATACAAGTAATATTGAAAGCAATACCGATTAATAAACATGTACGTCTAATGATTGCGGAATAAGTTTATAAGAAAAGTTCATTGAAACGAACCTTAGTTTAGCATTAAAAAGATATTCGAATGAAGACGATACAACTCGAGCAAAGATGATATCTAACACATCATTCGGAAGCAAATCCTCGTTCTTTTTTGATCGACGATAGACTTTCCCAAATCGTTTTCTGCCATGAACACTCAATCTCTTACTGATTTTTGTGTAACGCCCATCGTTTGTTTTCAACACGAAAATTGCTTTCAGAAAGTGATTACTAATAGTTATGATACGAAGCAATATAGAATAGGAACTTATGGATGTAAATTTAATATATATATATATATATAGATAGATAGTAATACGATTTTGGTTACAAAATGAACTTGAACTTTTAGCCACAACATGATCATGGCTAAAAGTCTTCAATATTTTGTTTTTTTAATACCAGTTTGATACAGGATAGGAAATTAAAAATAGTAAATCTTTTAGTCACAACTCGAGTCGTGGCTAAAACTAAGAAAGCGATGATGAATAAATGGAAGTGTAGATGAAGGAATTAATGATGTAGACGCTTGTTGAAGCAAATTCTTGCTCCGGTGACTTTCAGGCTCTTCGAAGATTCCTCCGGTCACGAACAAGGTATGATACCTACACACAAGGGAACGACACACGTTAGTCTCGCCCCAGGTGTGACCCCATGACCAAAATCTGACACGAGAGTAAGAAGATGGTCTAATACATATGGAATAGTATTGTCAGAAAATGGTATTGTCAGAAGAAAAAACATAGTAAATAACAGAATGTCTCTGGGTATTTATACTACCCCAAAGCTGTACCTGATTGGTGATGTCACAAGTCGTTGACATGGGGTCTGACGTATGACCGACACACAAGGGGACCACCAACTCGGTATGTCAGAAACAGAGTCCGACTTGGCCTTTAGGATGAAGACAAACTACGGAGAAACGCACTTCCCGTGTCGTCTTCTGGCCATGTTACGTCTCTTTCTAGGTGTGTCGTTACTTACTCTCCGGATATATATTCCGGCATGTACTTTCCGGCGTATAGTGATGTCCGGCACAACGTGTCCAATACAGACACGAACATGTCCCCCAGTGTTGTGTTATCAGTTGATGACTGGTGACACAATACTAAAAAAAGTTGGTGTTAAACCGACTTACCTGCGCGTTGTCTAGAGTGCTTTCGTATGGCCATTGTTGTGTATCGCGAGACTTCACGTTGCCATCTGGGTTTCTATTAGGCTTGAACTGTTGTTAGCCTATGGGCTTTTTCGAAATGTCTTGTTGACACGTGTACCACATCTTAGACATGGACGGTTGGGATCGTGCTATCGTACGACGTATCTTTTTCGCGTCCCGAGGTGAATCCAATCCTATATATATCCCTTCACTATTCCAATCACACATAAACACACACACACACACACACATACACACACACACACTCGATCTATCCTGCCACTTCTGCCCTTCTATTCTCTTTCGATATTGTCAAGGTGCGTATCTTTCCACGTTCTTATTTGCTCATTTCCTTTTTAGTTCTCATTTAGGAAGGTATGTCTGGTAGTGAGCCCGGCGAGATGGCTTCGGGGGGTTCAAAGGCCGTGGTCTTTCCTAAGTTTGACATGCACATTTATACTTCTGAGCTTATCTCCTCGAAATTGGGGAAGGCCGTCAAGGAGTACTGTATTCCTTTAGATTTACATCCCCGTCTCTCGCCCTCGGGTATGATGATGAATAAGCTTCCATCGTGGTATAGCGGGTTGTATATTGAGCAGCTTGAGCAGGGGGGTTTGAGGGTCCTGTTTTCTTCTTTCTTCCTTGTTGTGATTAGGCATTTTGGGGTGCATGTCTCTCAGCTGGTGCCGATGGGGGTTAATAGGGTGATCTTGTTTGAGATACGCTGTGTGAGTTTAAACATCAGCCTCACCGTCCCTCTGTTTTGGGTTTTCTACAAGCTGTGCAAGCAGGGTTATTGGTTTTCTTTCGAGAACAAGACCGAAAGTCTTACTAAGAAATGTTTTAAAAAGGTTACTTCGAGTTTGAAAGGTTGGAAAAAGAAATTTTTCTTATTAGATCCTCGTGCGATTCCAGATGCAATGCCTTGGAGACACGGTGATACTGATCTTTATGATGACTTTTCGGAAAACTATAACGAAAATGATGATGCTCGTCTATCTGAATTCTTGGTGCCTCTTCGACCACCCCCACGCCATTTTTTATATGTGTGTGGATTGACCATGGCTTGCCGACATCTGAAGTTACATTATAATATAAGAGATCAAGATAAGAATGGTAATTTGTGGGTGGGATTGTGTTGCTTTTAGTCGTTTGTCGTGTCATCCTTCCTTACCTTCGTTATGTTTTTTTTGCAGTGATTGATATGGACACCTTCTTGAAGCTCCCCACTTGGACCGGGACCGTTTTCAGCAGGGGGGATCCTATTCCTGAGGACCAGCGTCCCAAGACGCGGGTTACCCCCTGAAGGTTGGTGCTAAGATTCTGGAGTTAACCGCGTTTCAAAAGAGCTTGGAGAAACCTAACTCCAAAATCGCTGCCGCCCAGGAGAAGAAGGAAGAGCAGAGCCTTGCTAAGGCGGAGGCCAAACGTACTGGTGCTGGGGGTGCCGGGGGTCTAAAGAAGAAATGAAAGGTTCAAAAGTACGATGAGTCGATTTAGTCAGGGTTAGAAGAGACTCTGTCAGCTATTCCTCTTCGTTAAGCCGCTCCGGAGGTTACTAAGAAGCCTGTCGCTGTTGTTGCTCCTGTAGTTGCCAAGGATATCCTTCATGTCGAGAGGGAAGTTGTTGACTTAAGGGGGAACACGTGTGTGCCTACCCCTCCGATAGTGACTAACCAGCCTTCACCTCACCTTGAACATCATAACACCCATGAGAATGCAGCCTTTGACGGTATGTCTTCCCCTTTATGATATTATTGGACTTTTTTTAATTATCATGTTCTTTCTTTTATAGCTCATTCGTCGCAGTCTTCTCATCAAGGCAATGGGGATGAATCAGTAGACCATCGGTATGTGCCCAACTGGGGGCTTCGCGATGACCTTCACATTTACACCTTCCGTGTCTGTCGAGAGTTAATTTCCTATCTGGCTACCCCGGTTGAAGATGAATTTCTGGGGAATCTCTCAAACGTGAAATTCATCAGTCGTGCTTATCAGACTATGTGGCAGTCCATTTTGGCTCAGGGAGAGCTTTTGAAGAGGCATGAGCAGTTGAATCATGATTATGTGGATTTACAAAACTGTGATGACGCTCATTTGGTAGATTTAGAGCATCTAAGGGCAACTCTTCGGAGGGCAAATCAAGATAATGATGGGCTAAGCAAGAAGCTCACTTTACTGGATAGTGTTCATTCCGAATGTTCATCTCGAGAGAAGGAGTTGTCGGATAGGGTGGAAGATCTGCCTCGGATCAGGTTGAGAAGATTCGAAGTTTGGAAAAAGATCTTGAGCCTAGGACCCAATAGTTGATGGTTGCCGGCCGAGGAAAAGATTAGAGTATTAGAGCGTGAAAAGCTTGCCCTTTCAACTGAGGTAGCTCAAGCCGAGGCTGACCGCAAAAAGCTTGTCCGAGAGTTCATACATGTTGTGGTTAAGAGGTTGCATACAAGCGTTGAGTATAGGAAGAGTTTGGCTGCCTCGGTTAGCCGATGCTTTACTGCTGGCTGGTTGGGGGGACTTAGCTTAGGTAAGACCGAGGATGAGATCACATAATTTTTATCCGAGGCTAAGGATTTGGATATTGAGGGGTCAAAATCGTAGGAGGCAAAACATCAAGAGCTCTTCACTATGCATTACACATACATTCAAAAAGTTACCGAATCCTATGATCTTCTAATGAGCGAACTGCTAGAAGTGTCTTCGAATGTTCCTCCTCCGTCTAAGGATGGGGAGGCTTCCTCTAATGCTGCTGGGGGTACTGGTTAGCAGCCTCCATCGTCTGCTCCGAAGACTTCTGTTGACCTCCCTCTTGGCATCACCACTTGACTACCTGCATTTACTTTTATCCATGTATGTTGAAACACATAATTTCCTTTTGGTGTAATTTTGTATTCGGATGACACATCCGTTATTTTGTATGTTACTTGAATGAATGTCTATGTTTATTGCATTTTGTTAGTCTTATGATGACTCGGTGATGGACACATGAGTCACAAAGTGATGCACACTTTAAGTCATTCGGGAATTACCCGAGAACCTAGCCCGAAGGCTCTTCCTTAGCTAATAAGGCTTAAGGGTATTTGAAGGGATATTGACTACACGGAGTCACATTTTGTTTGTCTTGCGGTTACCTAGTGTCGGACACTTAGACCGCAAAGTGACAGATACTTTTTTAGACATTGGCTACATATATCTCCGGAGGGTAGCTAGCCGTCTGGAGGAGTCACATACACTTCTGCCTAAGAATAATAATTTGGGAAAATCACCCCTCCTTCTTAATATAAGGAAGGGTCATAATTCATTAATTAATTAAACAGTTTACATAAAACAATTTCGAAGATTAATTGCCTGCCATGTGCGGGGAACTTCCCGGTCATTCATGATTGCTAACTTGTACGAGCCGTTATCATATACTTCGGTTACCCAGTATGGTCCTTCCCAGTTCGGACCCAACTTTCCTTGGTTTTCATCTCGACTGGCTGCGTTCTTCCGGTATACGAAATCATTGACTTTGAATGACATGGGACGAACCCTTTTGTTATAGTACTGCTCTACCTTCTTTTTGTATTTCGCTTCTTGGATTGTCGTTGTCTCTCTCCTTTCTTGTGATAGGTCTAAGTTCAACCGCATTTCTTCCTCATTTTGTGCTTTGTTGAAGTGTAAGATTCGGTAGGTTGCCATTCCTATTTCTGTTGGGATGACAGCTTCGCTCCTATAGGTCAAGCTAAAGGGTGTTTCGCCATTGCTTGTCTTTAACATCGTGCGATGAACCCATAGAATGTTTGGTAGTTCGTCTACCCAGTCTACTCTTTCCCTTCCTAGCCTTGCTTTGAGCCCGTACATCAGAGACTTGTTAGCCGTTTCCACCAGTCCATTGGCTTATGGGTGTGCTACTGCTATATTTATTTGCTTGATCTTCCATTTCTCACACCAGCTTTTAAACGCATCATTCACAAACTACGTCCCATTATGTGTTACAATCACCCTCGGGAGACCGAACCTGCATACTATATTTTGCCATACGAAGTTCTTTACCTCCTTATCTGTAGTTTTAGCCAAGGGCTTTGATTCTATCCACTTAGTGAAATAATCGATTACCACAATGATGAACTTAAGTTTGCCGAGATCCTCTAGGAAAGGTCCCAGAATGTCGAGGCCCCATTGGTAAAACGGCTATGGAGACATGATGGATGTGAGTCGTGTCTTCGGCATCTTGGGAACCGAGGCATGAATCTGGCACGAGTCGCACTTGTCTACTACTTCCTTAGTGTCTCCATGCATAGTTGGCCAATAATACCCTTGCTTCACGATCTTTGCTACTACGGATCTTGCTCCGACATGCATTCCGCACGCCCTCTCCTGCACTTCCCTTATTATGTAGTTTTCTTGTAACGAACCTACACATCCTAACATTGGAGATAGATATGACTTTTTGAATAAGACTCCGTCTTCTACCACATACTGACCTATTTTCATTCGGAGAGTCCCGACTTCGTTCTCGTTTGTCGGCCAGATTCCTTCTTCTAAACACTTTATGATTGGGGTAATCCAATTATCTTCTTCCTCTTCTACAATTGTGCTGACCTCTTGAATGTCCACAGATTTTGCATTCAGGACCTCGACCAGTATCTCTTTCATCAGATGGTTGAAAGCGACTGAATCTAGCTTGCTTAACATATCTGCCTTTTGATTTTGATTTCGGGGAATGTTTTTGATCGAGAATTTCTTGAATAGGGCTGCCTGCTCCTTTGCTTTGACCAGGTATTTTTCCATCCCTTCATTGCTAGCTACGAACTCACCATTAATTTGGCATGCTACTAACTTTAAACCCAATTTCACATCTAATACATGCACCTTCATCTTCTGGGCTATCCTTAGTCCGGCTAGCAGTGCTTCGTACTCTGCTTCGTTATTAGTACTTGAGAAGGTGAGCCGAATGACGTTGGTGTATTCTGTGCCGGATGGGTCAATTAGGACGAGACCCGCTCCGACTCCCTTTAGGCTTGACGCTCTGCCCGTATACAAGGTCCACCCTTACGGATCTCCTTCCCCGACCAAACTGCATACTTCCACATGCCTTGTTCCCATCGGGACCTCATTAATAAAGTCGGCTAGCATTTGACCCTTGACAGCGGTTCGGGGAATATAGGTGATATTGTATGCCCTTAGTTCCATGACATATTTGGCGAGCTTTCTTGAGGCTTCGAGCTTATTGAGTATTTGCTTCACGGGTTGATCTGTGATTACTTTAATAGGATGTGCTTCGAAGTATCGACACAATCTTCGGGATAGGTGGAGTAAGTACAGTGCCAGTTTTTCCAAAGGGGCGTAGTTCCGTTCAGCCTCGTGGAGAGTCCAGCTAACATATCGAATTGGCGTTTGCTTTCCTTTTCGGCCAGCCACCAAAACACCGCTAACTGCGTCGCGGGAGGTGGCTAAGTATACGAATAGTGTTTTTCTTTGCTCCGGGGTGGTAAGTGTTGGCAATTCCAGTACGAGCTTATTTAATTCTTGGAATGCGCAATGCGCTGGTATGTGCTTAAACACACATACCTTTTACCTTTAAAAACGAGCTAAAATAACCAAAAACGGACTTAAAATGCCAAATATATGCTTGTTTTGCTAATTGTGTTGTGCAGGAACGGATAACCAAGAAAAGGACGAAAAACAAAGCCAAATCGAAGCCGGAAAGTCAATCAAGTCAAAAAGTCAACAGAAAAGTCAACTGGTCAAAGTCAAAGTCAACCCCGAGGCCAAAGTCAAAGAAATATAAGTTTAGGGGCTGAAATTGCCAAACCCTAAACTTATTTATAAAGAAGAAAAGAGGAAAAGAGAAGACAAGGGCTGATTTTGTTATTTACTCAAAGTTACAAGTAGGGGGGCAAAACTGCCAACCCCCCTAACTTGTATACCACAAGGACTATGGGTGTAAAGAGTTATATAACTCTTGGGGACTTGTTTTGCCAAGTCCCCAAAAGTTATTTAACCACAGGGACGATGGGTGTAATAAAACAATAAACCATTAGGGACCATTTTTGCCAAATGGTGAAACCTTCACTCTGTTATACACCCCAACTTCTTTTCCCGCGTATTTTTCCCTCCCAAACGACTCACGGGTCTATAAACCCGTTTTTACCCCAAAGACCTTCATCCCCTCCATGGATAATCATCTCCCCCCTCCTCCACTACCTTTCCCAGCTACATATGTGCCAAGTTGGCAATCCCACACCCCCCAAGACCTATTTCGATGGCCGAGATGATCTATAGATGAAGGGCCGAAGATTAAAGGCTTGAACTCTCCACAACACAAACACACCTTGTTTTGTGTTCACAAACAAGCACAACAAGAAGAGAAAGAAAAAGAAGACCTAGCTTTAGTTTTCGGCTATAAATAGCCTTGTAAGCCATTGTGGCAAATATTCCAAGTTACATTGAGTTTTAATCCAGTTTTTAATTAAGTTTTTATTGTAGTTCAAAGTGTTTTTAAGTTGATGTCTTTTATGCAATTGTAATTTTCAGTTTTAATGAAAATTTAAGCCGTTTTTACTTCATAAGCTCTCAATAAGCTAATTTGAGCTTATTCTTGCTAATAAGCTCTAATTTAGCTTAAAACTTGTTATAAGCCCTTTCATACTGTTTTAATTTGAATTCAGCGCATAAATTTCCACCTGAGTTGCAATTTAGGAAGCTATTTGAAGTAATAAAGCTCCAAGAGCGTATTGAGCTTTTAACGCAGGTTTAGAGGCTTTGGGAGCCATTAGAACAGTTTCTAGGCCATTCACTCAGAAAGAGTGGACCTTGTGCTAGAAACTTCAAAAATCCTAAGGTTCATAACCTAAATTCTCATTTATGCGCTTAATTTTTTAGCTTAAACCTTTAGCTGTATTTGCTTTCCAATCTTTGTAAAACAATTAGTTTAAGTTGTTATTATGGCTGTTGTAAGTTTTTGTTGCATAATATTTGTGTTACAATAGCTTTTCTCTTTGAAAAACTTCTAAGTAGTAGTATACAGCTATTATGAAACTAGCTTATTTTTCTTAATAAGCTAGGATTTTTAGTTTTAAAATAGTTTAAATAGGTCAAAATAAGTAGAAGTGGATAAAGAGTTTTCAAAGTTTTAGCTTAAAAATAGGTTTTAAACTCCCTTTTGTTTGACAGTTTTGAGATAAAGGGGTGTTTGGCATAAGCTTAAAAACGGGTCAAAAATGGTTTTTGCATGGGTTGGGGTACTTTGGCTAATTTTAGCTTAAGTTTTTTAGCAAGTTTAAGCTGTTTTTTAAAACATTTTTAGTTGGAAATTGTTTTTCAAAGGTATAAGAACCTTTTTCAAAACTGTGAAGTTTTTTAGTAATCCACAAGTGCTTATTTGATTAAGCACTTGTGGTTTGAGTTGTACATCAAAAAAGTGTGTGATTTGTGTGTTAAAAGAGGGCTGTCACAAGCCCTTTGTCCTTTTGACTTTGTGAGTCAAATTAACTCAAACATTTCTGTCACAGTTTGTAAAAAGCCAAAAGACCTTTTTCACAGCCAAAAATAAGCAAGTAAAAATGCTTTTTAAAAGCTCAAATTGTGCCCAAGCCCATTTTCATAGCACTCAATCTGGTTGGCTTATTTTGTGATTTTAGAAGCTTATTGACAGCTTAAACTAACCTTGTCAAATATGCCCTAGAGTTTGCCTTAAAGCTCCCCTGTGCAAAGGGGAACTTTAGCTTAGTGTTCCTCAGCCAATAAGCCACAATTTAAGCCCAAGTTTTTGGCTTAATTTAAAGAGTTATATAAGCTTTTAAAGAACCCGCAAAGTTTCAGGCCTTTAATCTTATTTGGGTGCTTTATTTTTAAGCCCAACGAACATGCCCTTTGGCTGATTTTTATGAATCCCATAGCTATAGGATTGCTTATCTTTTGATTCTAACTTATTCACTTATTCCACAACTTTAACGTTTCCAAAAAAGCTTTTTAAAGGTTAGGTTTAGATATGTAAGTTTTGCAATGTTTCCTTTTTCTAGCTTATTTGTCCTAGCTTTAAGCACTTTTTGCCTTTAAGCTTCCTTTAAGCTTTTCGCCATAATAAGCTTCCACAGCCTATCTAGTTTAGTCTTATCCTTCCTTTTAGCTCATTTGTTTAGTGTAAACCATGTAGCTTATTTAGCTTTTATCTTTAGCTTAATTCGAACCCTATAGTCGTAAAAAGACTAGATATTCTTAGCTATAAGCATTTTTATCATTTCTGCCAACTTAAGCTATTTTTAAGCTTATTTTAGTGGATTTTCGAGCAAAAGACTCTAGTTGACAAAGTTGGTTAAGCCCCACGAGCTAACAACTTTGCTTATCTTTAGTTTTCCAAAAAATAAAATAAAAGGGGGAAGAACCACTTGCGCCGTGAGCTAGACCGAACCCGAGACAAGCGTACATCCCCCCTTTACACACACCACTTACCACTGCGCCCTAGGGTCTTTTTCGTTAAAGACCCAAGGCACTTTGGTTATATACACACTTGGTATATAAGCGAATAAGCTTGTGAAGCTTATTTCGGGCTTATTGCATAACTGGTGGAGTTTTTCCATTTTCGTAGGACCTTGCTATGTAAAGTATTTCTAGAAAAGTTTTCAGAATATTTTGTAAAACGTTTAATATTTTTATAATTTAATTTAGATAAAAGTTTATTTAATGCATAAAAAATAAAATACAAAAATTATCAAAAAAATATTTTGCTTTTTTAGAAAATTTTCTTTTATCATCTAGTTTGTAGGAAAAATATAAAATTTTTCGTAGGGTCATTTTTATAACTTTTCATCTTTTAAAGAACGGGTCCGGGTACGGGTTTTTGTTTTGACTCGTTTTTGGGTCAAACGAACTCCGTTTTCGGTCTAGTCTTTTTCATTCTTCGTTATTTGACCCGTAGAGTAGTTTAGAAGTGAAAAATTTTCCGTAGGGTTATTTTTAAAGATTTTAGGTTTTCCCCCTTTTGTTCGGGATTCGGGCCTTCGTTTTCTAGTTTAATTTCGTAATTTCTAGGTTTTTCTTAAACGTTTTAGTCCGTTATTGTTTAATTTGACTTTTTCAACTTCCCAAACTCATTCCTTCCTTCAAACTCAAATCTTCGATCGTATCGATTTACCATTCCAGCCTCGTTGGGGATTTACGACCCGGGAAAGCTCTATACTACTTCTCGGTATCATTGACTCTGCTTTTAGACTATTCTTACTATATATTTGATATTTTATTATATTATATATATTTTAAGGTATAGTTTGAACGGATCATGCGCATTCCGCCTCCTCAATCCACCTATAATCTTCTTTGTTTTCCTTGGTGATGTTTTTCAGCGTTTCGAAGAAAGTAATAGCTCGCTCTGCGGATCAGGATAAAAATCGGTTTAAACCTGCTAAATTCCCACTTAAGCTCTGCATTTCTTTTAAGGTTTTAGGGGATTGCATGTCTGATATTGCCTTCGTCTTCTTGGGGTTCACCCTTATTCCTTCCAAGGTTACCATGTAACCTAGGAACTTCCCCTCCCCTACACCGAATGAGCACTTCATTAGGTTCAGCTTCATGTTGATCTTCTATAGATTATTGAAGGTTTCGGCTATGTCCATTATCATGTCTTGCTCGGTTTTGCTTTTGATGACCATGTCGTCCATATACGCTTCGAGATTCCTTCCTAACTGTGTTTGGAAGGCCGAATCAACTAACCGTTCGTATATAGCCTCGACATTCTTCAGATCGAAAGGCATCTTCACGTAGCAGTATGTCCCATGATTTGTATAGAAAGTGGTCTTCTCTTCATCCTCTTTTGGCCCTGGTGGTATCCTTGTACGCATCCAAGAAGCACTTGAAGGGGTGTCCCATGACATCTTCGATTTTTAGGTTGATTTCCGGTAAGGGGTAATAATCTTTTGGACATGCTGAATTAATATTTTTAAAGTCAATGCACATTCTTCATGTGTCATTCACCATCTTTACCAGGACCAGATTGGATATCCATGTTGGATATTTCACCGGTCTGACGATTCCAGCTTTTACCCATTCTCCGACTTCTCTTGTTACTACCCTGCTTTTTTTGATACCTATGACTCTTCGCTTTTGCGCTACTGGAGGGACAAAGTTGTTAACATTTAGGGCGTGTTTGATTAGTCGCCTAGGGACTCCTATCATATCCGATGGCTGCCATGCAAACACATCCATGTTATATTTCAGTAGGCGTATTAACCGTTCACGACATTTGGTAGAGAATTGAGTGCCGATTGTTACTGTTTGTTCCGGGAATGCCAGATTGACTGGTATTTTTTCTTCCCCTTCTATGTTCGAGCCCCTCTGCTCTTTAGCTTTTTCTTTCGTTTCTTCTTGTTTAGCCACATTCCTTTCTGACCACCGGCATTCGTATACGGGTTCGGCTCGAGCGCATAGGGAAGCAATTCCCTTTGGTGTTGGGAACTTCATCATGGCATGCACGGTAGACGAAACAGCCCCGAGTTCTCGTAGACCTGTACGTCCTAATATGATGTTGTAAGGAGAAGATGCTCGTACTATCATGAACTTCATCATCGCATTGCGGGTGAGACTCCCTCCTCCAAACCGTACCTCCAACTAGATCTTCCCAATGGGGATCAATTGCTCCCCGGATAAGCCCACCAGCTCTGTTTGGGTTGGGGTTAAACGAGCTTTGATATCCGATGACAGATTATCAAAGCAATGTTCGAACATAACCTACACTGCCACCCCTTGGTCCACGAATACCCTTCGTACCAAATATCCTTCTACTTCGGCTTCAATTATCAGGGGACAATCCGACACATCATCGGTAGAGACCGGAGGAAAGGCGATGGGCACATTCATCCATTCCTCGGTCTGTATATGCAAGGACTTACGCTTCGGCTCTTTGCCCTTCTCTCATACCATGTTAATCACCTTTCCCCTGCTATTATTGTTTCCCGTTTGCCTTCCTCTGTTGTTCCCTCTTTGCCTTACATCTTTGATTAAATGATTGAGCTTTCTAGATTCTAGAGCTACCTCTAACTGCTTTTTAGGTGAAAACAGTCGTTTGTGTAGTGTCCTTTCTCGCCGTGATATTCACAATACCTATCCAGGTTTTCTTTTCTTGGAAGGGAAACCATTGGGGGACAAGGAGGGAGTTGCAATTAGAGTTTGATGGTAAGTATTTCGCTAGGAAGCTTGGTGTAGGAATATGATTTTAGGTGATTGACTTCTTACCTTCGGTGATCGTGCCTTCTGTTATCATATCTTCTGTTTGGTGCTCGTGGAGGTACATACGGTTGATAATGATCCCTTCGGTTATGAGCATCCGGCTTCGAAGGACCACTTCCATATGGGTAGCAAGGGGGACGACTTTCCCTGAACTGTACCGTTGTTCCCTTCTCAGGGTGTTCCTCTTTTGGCAGTTCTGTGTTTTTAAAGACTTCCTCCAACTTCACAAAATCATCGACCCTTTTCATCATTTCGGTCACTGTCTTTGGCACCTGGTCGGAGAAACGTCTGGCGAGCTCCGGGCATTTCGAGTTTCTCATGAAGGATGACATTTGCATGACTACAGGGACATTCGGTATGTAGCTCATCTCTTCGGTCCAACGTTCCTGGAAGTCGAGAAGCGTTTTGTTAGCTTTCCTAACGATCTTGGAGACCTCCGTTTGATCTTCACAGCACTTCTGCCTTAAAGCAAACCTTTCTACAAACGCTTCGCGTAGATCTGTCTAATTATCAATACACCCATTCGGCATGCGATCAAACCATCCCCTAGTTGGTCCGTCTAGGGTTTACTGGAACATTCTGCACCACACAGGCATTTCCCATTCTCCTTGGTTTGCCGCTCCTACAAAGCGAGTGATATGATCATCCGGATCGGTGGAGCCATCGTAGATCTTCAAATTTGTTGGTGTTCGATGATTTGGGGCTGAAAATTCAATGATCCGTCTGCTGAACGGAGACTTGAGCACTTCCTTGTAGTGTTTCTGAAGGTCTTCGGACTCTTCGTCATTTTTCTCTTCGGGACCCCCTTCATCGTCAAAAGAGAGTCGGATGGGCCTTACTAGACCCGTGGGTGATTCATTGTGTAATTGGACATGGGATTTAAGTGAGGATATGTGGTTAAGGATCTGATCTTGCAAGTCGGGTGGGTTATTTGGGTTGCTGCCAGTAGCAGTCTGATTCACCGTTGTGGCTGGATCGGGAGTAGGACCTGTCATTTTAAGTTCTTGGCAGTTCAGAAGTCAGGTCCCACGAAAGGCGCCAATTTGTTGAAGCAAATTCTTGCTCCGGTGACTTTCAGGCTCTCCGAAGATCCCTCCGGTCATGAACAAGGTATGATACCTACACACAAGGGAACGACACGCGTTAGTCTCGCCCCAGGTGTGACCCCAGGACCAAACTTCGGCGCGAGAGTAAGAAGATGGTCTAATACAGATGGAATAGTATTGTCAGAAGAAAAAACATAGTAAATAACAAAATGTATCTAGGTATTTATACTACCCTAAAGCTGTACCTGATTGGTGATGTCACAAGCCGTTGACCTAGGGTCCGACATATGATCGACACACAAAGGGACCACCAACTCGGTGTGTCAGAAACAGAGTCAGACTTGGCCTTTAGGATGAAGACAACCTGCAGAGAAGCGCACTTCCCGTGTCGTCTTCTGGTTATGTTACGTCGCTTTCCAGGTGTGTCATTACTTACTCTCCGGCTATATATTCCGGCATGTACTTTCCAGCGTATAGTGATGTCCGGCACAACGTGTCCGATACATACACGAACAACGATCATGATGACTAGGTGTTGTTTTTGGTAAAACGAGTTAGTTTGTAAGTAGGGGTGGAAACGAGCCGAGCTGCTCGTGAAAAGCTCGGGATCGAATCGGTAAAAAGCTAGAACGAGATCAAGCCCGAGCTCGAGCCTAAGTTTAGGCTCATTTAACAATTGAGCTCGAGCCCGAGCCTTGTAAAAAAAGATCGAGCAGGCTTGATTCGCTAGTTTTATACACGTAAACTATATAATAAAAATACTACTTAGGTAAATTCCAACTATTCACCTTTATCCAA
>BQNB010103226.1:0-14812 GCA_026074375.1 Tanacetum coccineum | reverse complement strand
ATAAGTCAACTAAGAAATAACATATACCTTCTCGTTTTCAAGTCAAATAAGTTTAAAAATAAATTTGCGCCTCGAGGTAATGTAATAATAAATATGATTTATTATTAAAATATGTTCCAAAAATTTTACCGGTTATGCGGTAATCGCTTTTATGTGACAATAAAAGACCAATAGTCAAAAAGTCAAGTCAGACCCAAAAAGTCAAAGGGTAAAATTGTCATTTAAAATTCCGAAAATTGCCGGATGTTACATAAATACTTGATGTTATGCCATGCACAAGTAGGAGAAATCCTAATTGTGTGCAATGTACAACACATAACAATATGACTAATGGTTTTTCTTAACCGCATGGTAAGAAAGCTAATATTCTACTAGGACTTATACACCTCGATGTATGTCGCCCTACTTAGAACTAGTGTCAAGAAATAATAAATATACTTTATAATATTCACTAAAAGGTTTAGCCAATATGATTGTGTCTTCTTGTAAAGACATCAATAAGAAGTATGTAATTAACTTGAAAAGACAGTTAAAGCCAAGAGTAGGCGTTCAATATGACTTTATTTAATATGCTTGTGACTTCTTTTAAAGACATAAACATAATGTCCTTGAACTGTTCAAAGACTTATAGAGTAAGCAATTGACTTGTCATGTATCCTCGTCACGACATGTACATGAAGTCATTGAAATGTTCAAAGACTTATAACATAATGTTAGCGATTAACGTATTATGTCTCCTAGTTAAGACATGTACATAAAGTCCTTGAACTTCTCTAAGACTTCTACATGTCTCCTAGTTAAGACATGTACATAAAGTCCTTGAACTTCTCTAAGACTTCTACGTTATAGCATGGAATTGGCTTGAAATTACTGTTAATGCCATTATGTTTGAACAAATTGGAAAGTATGCGAGCCAAGGGTAATAGATTTTATAAGGAATTATGATATTGTCTCATAATTTTATTACTCATAGAATAGCACATCGCTATAGTATGTCTAATTTGTAAAATCAAACTCTGCTGATATTGTTTGATTTTTGATAACTTTAACTACCCTACCTCTAATCTTATTACGGTTAACAAAATTGAGTATGCCACATGTTTACTCAATAAGGTTCCAACCAAAAAGGTAATTAAGACACCATTAGGTTATGGAGTGGGAAGACTCCAATTAAGTCTTAACTGAAGTTCTAAATTTGTTAAGATCACGTTAAGCGTGTTATTAGCAAACTAAAGTCAAGAACTGTCAGCATGTATTATACATCCCAAATGAGAAATTTTTTATTGTTGCTCGACTTGCTGCGTATTTGGAGAAAGTCCCCTCTTACATGAAGCAAGTGTGAGCATATGTTTTTGGAGAAAGTCTCTTCTTACACAACCTTCTGAATGCACTAGCTAACGATATAATGAATGTTGAGATGTAGTCCATGAAAGAAAATTATTTATGGAATTTGATTGATCTTTCACCAATCGATAAGACTGAGAGGTTAAATTAATTCTTCTAGGAGAAGACGAATATGGACAAAAATGTACACACATTTAAACGCAAGCCTTGTGATAAGGGTTTTACTTATATTCAAGCGATTGACTATAATTAAATTTTCTTTTCTTTGCATGCGTTAAATGAATAAAGATAATAATTACCATACTTGATTTCATGAATATGAAATATGGCAATCAGATGTCAAAACTCCTCCTTGAATGATTTCCTTTGCGAGGACGTTGTGTAATCATAAGGATTTATGAATCCAAATAATGTTTAGAAAGTATGCAAGCTGTATATATCCAAGTATGTATTAGAGCATGCATCTAGGAGCTGGAATCTTAAGTTTAAATCAATAATTTGATTTTGATTGAAACAAAGATAACTCCTGAGTACACCTTAAAGCTAGTCGAAGCATTATGTTTTGTCTTTCTTATATCTCATATGTTGTCAACATATTGGAAATGATATTTCACCTAAGCTAGATTTTAATCCTTAGTTTGGAATAATATTTCTATCGAGAAATATAAGAAATAAAACATACAACCTTGGAGCATATGTTTATCAGTATATACATACACGATTAATAAGTCTAACACAATATGACACCTCATTGAGCAAGACTCAAAGTTCTATCTCACTTGATGAGTTGAACACATGCATGAAAACGTTTAGTTTAGCTAAAGATTTCATTATATATGTCATGATATGTATTAGACTAATTGTAACACTTGCATAAATGCAAGATGAACCAACAACCATAGTACATAGTAACTAATTGAAAGTCATTAGACTACTATTAAAAGAACATTCTAAAAGGCATGCAAAGGACTAAAGAAATGTTCATTGTTTACAGATTTTTAATAAGGAGATTAGTGTTGAGTTTATACACTAATGCTTATTTTGATTAAGATGATTCTCAATCCTAGTCATAGCAGGATTTCATCATAAATGATAATACTGCTGGCTAGACATGCTTGATTGAAAGTATTGTTACACTATTCATTAAAGAATAAGAAAACTTTACAGTTTAGGAAGTTGTTAAGAAGACTGTCTTATATAGGTGGTTTTGCTTGCTTCAAACAACCTATGTAATGTATTGTGGCGATACTAGTATTATTGTATTAGCACTTGAACGTACATATACAAAATGACAATCATCGTATTATTCAAAACCTTCACTGCTTGTGAGTTTTAAAACAAGTATTCTCAAAGGTCACTCAGATGACAACTTAGTTGATACTTTTTACAAAGTCAATGTCTTGTACCAAACATGTTTATCATGCTAGGAACATTAAACTTCGACCTGCTAGTAGTCTCATGTATATTTGTTTTTAGTATTTGGATAGTGGAACGTTAAGCAGTTGTATTAAACAATGAATTGATATACCCAGTATAATCGTCTTCATTTATACAACTATGTTCTATATTAACATGTTTAATTCCATGAATAATTTATTTATTCTAAATTATCTATTATCAGTTAATGATACGGGAGTATCATTGAAATAAGACAAATGTGAGTGTTTTGGTTATATTCATACAATATGAATATTAATAGATGATGCCGCCAAACTCATATGTTGTTCATTGGATGAACATTGGACTGACCAAACCTACGAGTATTCACTACATGGATCGGCGTCAATAGTTAATCTCGTAAGTGGTTGTGTCTCTTATCCTCAGACTTGAGATGTGATATGTGAGAAATCACATATCATTTTTGTATCAAAACGAACCCTAAAATGATGAAATTATGCAAAATTGTGCTTGTATTTGTGTATTTTGTTGTTTGTGAATGTGTAGGTACGGATATTGCAAAAATCACAAGAAAACGGTCAAAACCGGACAAACACGAACACGGGAACGGATGGAGTACACAAGAGACGGAAAGGTTTCAATAATGGTCAACAAAGTCAACCCTGGTCAACCCTTGGTTAACCCACAACTCGACAAAACCTTCAAATTACCACAAAAGCCCTTATTGTTAAAACAATTTCACAAATGGTCCTTAAGTGACTAACACCGTTAGTCCTCTTTTATTAAGAAGATAACGGTCGTTAAGTGTTAATTACATATACTCTTTATCCCTTTACCATTAACCCAGCCCAAATATTAAACTCCTAGCCCAAGTCAAAGACCCATAACCCTCAGTCAAACCAAATGAAAAACAATAAAAAATGAAATGGCGCGTAAAACCGTTTTACTATTCATCTTCACCCCCAAATATTACCCTGCTAAATCAAGAGAGTAAAAACCCACGCCCCTTCAATTAACTACGTGGCTTAGGGATGCTTAGTACAAAGCTCCACGCTGGCATAAAGATACGTCACCAAGAGCTCTCATTGGTCAGAACTGACAAGGGGAATGACACGTGGGATGATAACAAACACACCTTTGATGGGAATTTTACACTAAATCAAGACCAAAAGAAGCACAAAGCCTCTGACACAAGGATTGCCACGCTGGCAATCCGTGTGATCACATTTTGATCTAACGGCTAAGACGAAGGATCCAATGATTGCAAGATAATGAAGGGTGAAGATCAAGACCAAGGGGAGCGTTTTTGAAGACCTAGAAACATCTATCTCTGGCTATAAATACAAGTCCTGCCTCACTCACAGGATATCTAGCTTAATTTAGTGTAGCCTTAGTGTAAACATAGCTTATTGTAATTTTTAGCTTAAATGTCATTTTAAATATTTGTAATCTCTTTTTAAAGCATTGTAATTCAGTTTTATTAATAAAATTGTAGTTCACTCTTAAATCTTGTAATTTAATTTGTTTTTACCTAACATGTAATGGTTTAAATAAGTTTTCAACTCTTTAATAAGCTCTTAATAAGTTATCATATCTACTTTTAAGCTAGCTAATTACTCAACTAAGCTCTTAAAAGCTTAGTTGAGCTTATCTTATTCAAATTCAACCCTAAATTTACCTAAGCTTGTTATTAGAAGGGAAATCAATAATGGAAGGACTTCCAGGATCTCACTAGTAGAGCTTGTTGATAGCTCATAAGAGCATTTGGAAAGCCTTGTTTAGAGCAGAGGCTTATGTAAGTTTTCATTTTCCTTTTCTAGCTCTCAAACTGTATTATAGCTTAATTGTGCTTATTTTCTGCTTATTGTTGTTTAGTTTTGCTTATTTGTGCTTATTATAATTGTTTTATGCTTAATATGTTAGATTGTTAGATTAAAATCATGGTTTACTTGTTATTTCTATAAAACAGTGAAAAAAACCAAAAATATAGCATTAGTTTGTAGTATTCCCAAGGGTAGAAGTTGGTTTGTGTGTGTGTGTTAAATCGTTGTTTAGTGAGGGAGAGGTCTCAGGTTCGAGCCCTTGCTCACCTGACTTCTCCTCACTCCCAATGTTTTTATTTTTGCAAACTTTTTATGAAAAAGCTTAAGGACCTAAAAATAAGCAACTTTTGTAAAATGACTTTTTATAAAAACCACAAATAAGCACAGAAATAAGCTCTAAAAGATGACAGTTTACTTAAAAGCTAAAGAGGCTTAAAACCTAAACTGTTTTGGCTTTTTGGGTTTAATAAGCTAAAGAAAAAGCAAAATAAGCTAAGACAGCTTAACACCTAAACCTAAGAAGCACTTAAACCTAGAAATAAGCTAAAACAAATAAGCTAAAAAGCATGAAAAGGCAAGAGGACAGTTTTAACTTAAAACTTAAAGGCAGATTTGGGAATAAGCTTTTAAAAGCTTAACTTAAAGTCAAATAAGCTACAAGTTTCTTCTAAAACTAACTTGTAAAAAAAAAACCTAATAAGCAAGACTAAACACCAAATAAGCAAGTCCAATAAGCCAATAAGCTCATAAAAGCAAATAAGCTTTTTAGCCAAAAATGAGAACCAAATAGCCTATAGGGCACTTTTGAGCTTATTTTTAAGCTACTTAATGGAACCTTATGCCAAAATGATTTGCAAAACCTTGAAGCCTATTCTAAAATCTACCTAAATCAACAATCAAAGAACATTTTAAAAATTAAATAAGCAAAGAAAAGGCTAACTGAAAAATTTGCTAGTGCCAGTTTTACACTATTTTTTTTAGTTTTTTTTGCCAAATTTTATGAAAGACAAAGTATGAAATACAGCCCTAAAACAATAATCTAAATAAGCTTTTAAGTCTGAAATAAGCCCTAACTTATCTAATATGTCCTACGAACTAAGTGTGAACCAAGTTTCAAAAGCTAAATCTAACTTAAGCTAACGTAAATTTTAGATTTAAAATGGCAATTAGACTGTTTTGCTTACTGATGCAGTATACCAAAATGTTGGCCAAAACTCAAAACTAATAATGCAGACCTATGGATTTGATTTCAACTTCATTTAAACATCAAAACAAGAGCAATTTGATCAACAATAGCAGCTAGAATAGATTTAAGCTCAAAGTGCTTATGAATCTGAGCTAATAAACTCAGTTTCAAGCAATCAACACACAAGCTTATTTAAACCTGTTTTAGCTTAAGAAAAACCTTAAATCATTGTCTTATAACCATAAATTTGATGTTTAAAATTCAATCTAAAGAACCAAAAGGCTCTTGACAGCACTAACTCAAGTTAGTGCCGTCTTGTGCCAAACACCCTTTTAAATTGCTTAAAATCATATTTAGCTTATAAAACTTGGATATAAAGCTTAAATAAGCTATACCAGATAGTGACAAGGGTTTAAGGGTTTTGTGGACTTAGGCTTTTTTTAAGCTTATGTAAGTTTGATATAAATGCTTAATGGGCTGCCCCGGCCCATTAGATGGGTACGGGTTGACCCATTTAAGATTTCTTCGATTTTGGCTTCGTCTTTGACTTTGACTTTTTTTACGCTTTTCCATTCCCGTGCTCGGTTTTGTCGTATTAGCTTTGTTTTTGTCATTTAGTGAATATTCGTTACCCGCACAATCATAAATAGCAAAACACACAAATACAATGTATTTTTAGTATATTTTAGTCATTTTAGGCATGTTTTTATAAGCAAAAGGTATGTGTAATTAAGCACATACCAGGATAGCTATTGAGCAATCAAAAAAAGAGGTAACACCAATGTGTTGGCTGGGTCAAGTAAGAAAAGAGAAACAATTAGGATCGGAAGTCCAATCAAAAGAGGATAAGAGAACCAAGTGACAGAAGGTGCTAGTATGGATGATGGTAACTTAACTGCAGAGGTAATATTTCTATTATTTTTAACCACGAATCATATTTTAATTAAATTTACAATAACTATAGATAATTTGTAATACTAATACGGGAATATCACAATAAGATGGATATGGATAAACTACAACAAACTAAAAAGTAACTACTATAAGCTGCTAAAAACTAGATACCCCTTAGGGCTTACAAAAATCCTTATTTATAGAAGAAATATCAAAGTCTTGGGTCTTCAATGTGTGTTTCTTCAGTGAGAGGGATTATGAGTGTGTTTCTTGTGTGAGAGAGCCCGAAACCTTCATCTAGGCCATCCAATTTTCTTGGCCACCAAGTCTTATAATCTTAGCCCTTGATTTAGTCAAACGAATCACAAAATGGAGGATTGCCAAGGTGGAATTGGCACTTTGTGAAGTGGGGTTGAGGTGGGAATGTGATGTTTTTGTCTGTGGTTGCAGGGGACGAGGTGAAAGAGACACATGAATAGTGTCTTGGCGGCAAATGGTTTGGTTTGTTTAACTGGGTTTTGGATAATAGGTGTTTGCCCTGTTTTTGTTAAGTTGTTGCATCGTTAGTCCTTATGGACTATCAATGTTAGTCCTTGAGGACTAGCGGTGTAAGGGTGAAAGGACCATTGGTGTAAATGGGTTAAGGGGTTAAGTGTTTTGGGCTATGGTTTGGGCCGGTTTAAGGGTTTTGTGGACTTAGGCTTTTTTTAAGCTTATGTAAGTTTGATATAAATGCTTAATGGGCTGCCCCGGCCCATTAGATGGGTACGGGTTGACCCATTTAAGATTTCTTCGATTTTGGCTTCGTCTTTGACTTTGACTTTCGTTGACTTTGACTTTTTTTACGCTTTTCCATTCCCGTGCTCAGTTTTGTCGTATTGGCTTTGTTTTTGTCCTTTAGTGAATATTCGTTACCTGCACAATCATAAATAGCAAAACACACAAATACAATGTATTTTTAGTATATTTTGGTCATTTTAGGCATGTTTTTATAGGCAAAAGGTATGTGTAATTAAGCACATACCAGGATAGCTATTGAGCAATCAAAAAAAGAGGTAACACCAATGTGTTGGCTGGGTCAAGTAAGAAAAGAGAAACAATTAGGATTGGAAGTCCTATCAAAAGAGGATAAGAGAACCAAGTGACAGAAGGTGCTAGTATGGATGATGGTAACTTAACTGCAGAGGTAATATTTCTATTATTTTTAACCATGAATCATATTTTAATTAAATTTACAATAACTATAGATAATTTGCAATACTAATACGGGAATATCACAATAAGATGGATATGGAAGCTTTAGCTAAGGTAGAAAGGGAGAATGCAGCAGAGGAAGCAGAACAAGAAATGATAAGACAAATATGGGCTGAGAATGAAGTTAATGATTTGTATTGGGAAAATATGGCAAAAGAGTTTAGAGATGAAGAACTCCTTAGGCCAGAAGATTCATTGGATAATGTTTATTCCTTTGATACAATTTTAGACTTTCAGGATAATGAACTAAATGTGCATCAAGTGTCTGTGGAGTTACCTGCTAATGAAGCTCCTGAAAACTACACCACTGAGGAGAGTCAGGCTGAATATCCAGATCCAAACCTATTGTGCCTAAACAAGAGAGTCAAATTCAGACAAGATCCAAGATAAGGAAACAAGTAGTAGCATCAACAAGTATGAGGATTTTTGTGAAGAATAGGGGCAGATCTGAAAGGATTTCTATGATGAAGGCAAAGAAATTCAAGTTTGATGCAAATGGTACAAGATCAACTGCTGACAAAGCCTTTGATGTTTCTGAGAATGAAAAGTAGTTGTTTATGTTTTCCGATTCTGTATTTGTGTACCTTAAAACAATCTGTGTCATCTTTTGAAAACTTTGGTAGATTAGGTATGAATGGATGAAAATGGCTACTGTGAAGCCAATGAACAAGATAACATTGGAGAACTTTGTTTTGTATCCATTTAGTACCTTATGAAATGGTATCCAATGCAGAATCTATTAACTTGCCTTTTATATTGGTTGTTGCATAATTTATGTCCTCTTTTGTATACATGTCTGCCATTGTATTGGTATGTATTGAATAGGTCAAAAGTAAAGTTTTTTATTTGGGTCAAAAGCAAAGAACTAGATGTATGTCTGCCATGTGCCTATTTTGGGACCATTACAAACTGAAACATAAAGGGACCAATGCATACAGAAACATAAAATCCATTCATTAGATAACATCAGCTGAATTCACAAACACCTAAACCCTAAACCATTACAACACAACCACTTAATCTATCTTACCAAAAGATCCACACTGAATTCACAACATTCTTCATACACATACCGCATCTAAAACAGTTTCACTAGTAGAAACAAGACAACTAAGACAACAAACATCTTCTTCCAAAAGCTTTTACTTTTTTCTGCTTCAACCAGCTTTAACTCCATCTCTATTTGATACACCTCATATTCTGCTTCTAACATCTCAAAACGATCTTGAGCCCTTATCTGTTCCGTGTACTCATACCTTTCATCAGGGTTTAAAGCCAAGTACAACTCAATCATCTGATTCTTATACCACCCATTATTGAGCTCTGGATCAATCCAGTAGAAAGAATCACAACTCCTTTTTCCAATAACCTATTACACCAATAAAAAAACAAACTTATTATATCAGCTAAAGAGGGGAGTATTATTTTACTTTCACAATACTGTAGAGCTATTTGACAACTAAGGTTTATGAAGTAAGCTCAACCCTAAAACAAAGGGTAAACTATCACTTACATGTGAATTGCGACAATTAAGAAACCTGCGACATGGATTGTGAACGGTCCAAGTAGTTCGCCTCACCAATAGATTACCACACTTACATAGTCGGGGAAATCGAAGATTACTACGTGTGGCCATGATCAATGTGTGTTGTCGTGATTGATTTGGATGAGTAAACCCTAATTTGTCTTTTGGAAATGAGGTAAAAAACGATTTGGGGTTTTTAATTAAAAAGATATAACCGTTAGGGGTGGGTCGGGTAAATGGGTGGGTATGGTAAAAGAAATTTTATTTTCTAAAAATTAATTTTTAATTCGGTTTTATTTTTAAAATGTATTATTGACGTGGAAATAACCGATCCACGTGGGATTAACCTAAATCCAACCGGTTTGATTATTCATAATTAGTGTTTATGTGGTTCGTTTGTAGGAATTTTGGTAAGTACGTAGTTCATTTATGGCTTTTACCCTACGTTTTAGAGCTCCCATTCCATCAAATTTTGTCCTTGATCGCTACATTTAAGCAATATAGGTATATATCTTAATTACGGGGCACACTTAGTTCGTTCTTATTGAGATTCAATTAGTTGACATATAACTATATTTGGTGCATTAATTTTACTTGCTTAAGTTTGAGTCAACACATAGTTTTCGTGCGTTGTAAAGTTATCAAAATCAAGTTTAAGATTCCTAAGATGTTTAGAAAACTTCATAATCATTTTTTATATATTTGCAATCATGAACAATCATTGAAAACGTTTTTATTATATACTATAAAACGCAATTGTATAAGATGACATGATCTTTATTTATTTTTATCTTATCTTCTTATGTATCATACTTTTGAAATCAACTATTGTCACGTAAACCTCATCTAGAGAAAGTTTATCACGTAGACAATTTAGGCATATTTTGGCTTGTACAACAATTTAAAAGCGACGATGTTCTCCTAGTTGAAGTTACTCAAGGAGAGTGCGTTTTTTACTCAGATATACGTGGTTTAATCCGGATATTTCATGACCGTTTCTCATCATTTCCATAATATGCATCTTGACGAAGCTTGAATATGAAAATCTATTGTGAGGATATTATGATCACATGATGCATGACCATCGGGCCACTTTGGTGGTGGCTTACTTATTACATATTCTCTCACTTCAAATATCTAAACACTATCTTTAGAATTGTCTAAACTAAACAAAAATTCCAAATGTTACTAGCTAAACAAGGCACCCATAAATGGTAATTTAGGATGTGTAAGGTACATTAATCCATCTTTACGTTATCCACCCCAAAGATATGTTATGTGGTTACAGCAAGGATGAGGTGGGGGTAGATTGTCAATTAGATGTGCATATTCCAACAATTTCAAACAAATGAGTTTTAGCCACTAAATTAGTGGCCCCTTTACTTTGATTAGTCCCCTTAAACCATTGTTGATACCCCCTTTACAACCTTCTTTTTATTAATTAAGTTTTTCAAATCATTGTCTTTGATTTTGGTGACAATATAATTATTGTTTTGGAAAAGATATATTTTAAAAAGAAGATTTCATTTACATAACAATAAAATTCTGTATAATAATTGACAAATTTCACCAACTCGCAACGAGCTCTGTTGGTGACCCTCATTTCGCAACTTGATCGCAACATTTCCGTCTTTCTTTCAGTTGGAATCCAGTGTGTATGAAAGCGGACGAGACGGGTGTCATCATGATCGGAATGAGACGGGAGTGAAGACGGTGCAATTTACGTGAAATGGAATTACGTGCGAGAAGATATGGTTGATTATGTGACGTTGGGGATAGACTATTAAATAAAAAGGAAAATTCCATTTGTAGCAAAAAAAATAAAAAAATGAATGCGATTCTAACCCAAAAAACATTATTTCATAATACCAGGTCAGGGCAACTTGCGTACATGCGGGCAACTTGCGTACATGCCGTTTTTTAATATTAAAATACACATTTTTTGAGGCAGCCTATTGTACTTTTATGGGTAATTGCTTTACTTCTGGACAACCTAGGCTACTTTTGGCAAAACATTTTGTTTGAGATAGGATCGCATTTCACTATTTTTTTTGGCTACAGATAGAATTTTCCCTAAATAAAATGATAAATTTGTAAGAAATAGAGTGCAGCGGGTGCAAACCCGACATAACTTGATTCAGTATACTAGGTTAATTTAGCAATATATCATAAAGTTAAGTCAAATTGGAATATTCGATATCAGTTTTGCAAATTTCTGTTTATTTATAATCGATGTTTAGATTTTCAACCGTCTTAATTAATGAAATTACACAACTCGGTCAATCTTGCACAAATTGATTAAAATTTTCGTCTTTGTGTTTTCGACAATAAGAACACGTCACACATGTAATAATGTAATATGTTATATTGTTTGTTTTCAACTAAGTGATTTGTGCAACATTTTTTTTAGCCATACACCACTAAATAACACTGGTAATGCACACAGTACAACATCGGTATGCATGATTATTGGTGTATGGCTAAAAAAATGATACACAAATCACCTCCCTTTCAACTATGGTAGATATTGTGGGCTGAGGAATAATGCACGATGCTCTTAATCACACATGTTTTATTTAGTACCGCTTACATTTTTGCGTTAGCGTTCGGTTTCTTTTTTCAAGGAACCTACTAACAGTTATTGTGATGCAACTTTCGACGAGGATCTCAATCCAGACAACTTGAAAAATGACATACTACCTCCCATTACTAATGGCGGACATACGATTAAAAAACGTAAACATCAAAAGTCTAAATGTTGCGAGGACCATTAAATAAGCTCGTTCAATAAGTTCAATCATCAATCGTTTGATACTAGTAATCTTATTTTTATTTGGTACACTTATAACAAGTATATATGATTCCGTAATCAGTGGTGGATCTAGGATTTCAACATAGGGTGTGCACTCGACTTGCTACGAAAAAGATAAAATATTGTTTCAAATTTTTTTTTATGCGGCAGTTTCCGTGCCAGTTTTAGGTATGTATCCTGGTCGGTTTTCGGATTACTTTCTAAAATATTCTTTAGGAGCTCTTTCACAGAGTCAAAGAGTGAAGGCACACTATTTTACTGAAAACGTATAAATCGTCAAAGATGACTTGTTATGATATACTTTACACAACACAAGTCACTTCAAACACTCCTACTTATTTTGTACGTATACCACCAAATGTACAAAATAATGGCCAATCCTTGTGTTAAACATGGGCTCAAAAGTGACGGTTTGAATTTTTAAAATATTTAACTCGACTTCTTTCTTGGGAGGGTATGCAATCAAATTTTAAAAGGTGTGCACTCTTTATAAAAAATATATTTTTACCATATTTAACACTAGAAAATTTTTGTGTAGGGTATGCAAGTACATACCCTTGTGACAACATACATCCGCCCCTGTCCGTAATGTTTTGATCACTAAATATCTAACATTTTGAACGATGAAATTTTATTATAAAAAGCTAGCAAGAAGTTGAGCTAGAAAAAAGATTACATAAAAAATATAGCGATTGACGGGTCATTTAACCACACAACCCAATTAACATTAAGGATGTGTTTGGTGTAAGAGGGATAAAATGTATGTGTCTCTTATTCATTGCACGACGTAATATATATACAAATACATAGATGATTCTAGATGTGGGCTTGAGCCTAATACGAATACACATGATAATTTTACGGGCTAACACTCCCCCGCAGTTTGAGCGGGAGGACACCGGACGCTCAAACTGGAGCGAAATTCTTCAAATAATGCTGACGATAAACCCTTGGTGAAAATGTCTGCAAACTGATATCTAGAAGGCACATGAAGTACCCGAACCTGACCCGCAGCAACCAAATCACGAACAAAGTGAATATCAATCTCAATATGCTTGGTACGCTGATGCTGAACTGGATTGCAAGACAAATAAACTGCACTGACATTATCACAGTAAACAAGCGTAGCAGAAGACAAAGGAGTATGCAACTCACGTAATAAATTGCGCAACCAACAAGTCTCAGCAACAGCATTGGCAACACCACGATACTCCGCCTCTGCACTAGAACGAGAAAGCGTCGGCTGACGCTTAGAGGACCAAGAAAGCAGGTTGTTGCCAAGAAATACACAATACCCTGAAGTCGATCTCCGAGTAGTGGGACACCCAGCCCAATCCGCATCAGAATATGCAACCAAATCTGTGGTAGATGAAGAAAATAACTGCAAACCATAATGCAGAGTACCCTGAACATACCGCAAAATCCTCTTAAGAGCAGAGAGATGAGGCTCCCGAGGATCATGCATATGAAGACAAACCTGCTGAACTGCATAAGAAATATCCGGTCTAGTAAAAGTAAGATACTGGAGAGAACCTGCAAGACTCCGATACAAAGTCGGATCAGATACCGGATCACCATCAACACCTAGTTTAGACTCAGTATCAACAGGAGTCCGACTAGGGTTACAATTAACCATATGTACTTTCTCCAAAATCTCAACCGCATACTTCTTCTGAGACAAAAATAAACCTGAAGAATCACGCGTGACAGAAATACCCAGAAAATAATTAAGTGGACCCAAATCTGTCATAGCAAACTCCTGATGCAAAGAACGAATAATCCGCTGCAATAAACCCTCAGAAGAAGCAGTGAGAACAATATCATCCACATATAATAACAAATAAGCAGTATCAGTCCCCTGTCTGTAGATAAATAAAAAGAAGTCACATCGACTATGAGAAAAGCCAACCCGAGTAATGAAAGATGCAAACCGTTGAAACCAAGCTCGAGGGGCCTGTTTTAGCCCATAGAGAGATCGCTGTAATAAACACACATAATCAGGATGAACAGAATCCCGAAATCTAAGAGGATGATGCATATAAACTGTCTCAAAAAGATCACCATGTAAAAAAGCATTCTTGACATCGAGTTGATGGATCGGCCAATGTCGAGAAGTAGCTAAACTAAGGACGGTCCGAATAGTACCCGATTTAACAACCGGACTAAAAGTCTCATCAACATCAACCCCCTCTAATTGTGTACTACCGTTCGCAACAAGACGAGTCTTGTAGCGACTAAGCGTGTCATCTGCCAGATACTTGTGGCGAAAAAGCCACATACAACTCACAATATTGGTATCCGGTGGTCTAGGTACTAAAGTCCAAGTTTTGTTTTTAATAAGCGCATGATATTCATCACGCATAACATTTTTCCAGTTACGATCACTAAACGCATCACGATAAGATTTTGGTAAAGGTGAAACCGAAGACACATGTAAAGTGAGACGCTTAGTGGGACGATTAGTCCCGAAACAGAAACGTGTGACCATGGGGTGAACCGAAACCGGGTTTGTAACGCCCCGACCCAAAAGGGTAGAAGTATTACAAACATGGTGTGACATCAAAGGCATACATAAT
>BQNB010103225.1:0-24076 GCA_026074375.1 Tanacetum coccineum | reverse complement strand
TATAAGAAGAACAAGACTATTAAACTAAAAGATCCTTCTATGGATTTCTATTAATTAACAAGGAGAATTGTGTTTTTCGGATCCTTTATGGTCGTGGGTTGGGTTTCTTATATACTACTGAAACCCTAACCGCTTGTTACACAAAACGCGTTAAAGAGATATGCACTATCATTTCCTAAGATAGCTCAAGCATATCCTTATCACTAACTAACTATACTACTAACCCGGACCAAATATAATACTACCAGGACTAACTATTGTTCTACCAGCAGGAACCATATTTGGTCTGCCAGCACTAACTATGAAGTTATCCTTACCAGTAGGAACTACATACCTACCAGTAGGAACTTATACTCTACCAGTAGGAACTACATACCTACTAGTAGTAACTAACTATTACAATATTCCTAACAGTACTATCGACAAATTTAAAGCTCGATTGGTAATCCAAGGCTTTAGACAAAAATAAGGGATCGATTACTTCGATACTTATGCACCAGTTGCTCGTATCTCCACAATTAGATTATTGATAGCTTTAGCAGCTACTCATAATTTAGTGATCCATCAAATGGACGTCAAAACAGCATTTTTAAATGGTGATTTGGAAGAGGAGATTTATATGAAGCAACCAGAAGGATTTGTTATGCCAGGTAATGAGCATAAAGTGTGTAAGTTAATTAAATCTTTGTATGGACTCAAACAAGCCCCTAAATAGTGGCATCATAAGTTTGATGAGGTTGTTTTGTCTAATGGATTTGTGTTGAATCAATCAGACAAGTGTGTATACTGCAAATTTGATGAATCTGGTAAAGGAGTCATCATTTGCTTATATGTTGATGACATGTTGATTTTTGGTACTGACCAAACCCAAGTTGATAAAACTAAAGAGTTTTTGTCCTCGAATTTCTCTATGAAAGACATGGGGGAGGCATATGTGATTCTTGGAATAAGAATTAAGCGTGAGAACAAGGGTCTTGCGATTACACAATCTCACTACATTGAGAAAATTCTCAAGAAGTTTAATTGTGAAGGTTGTGGTCCAGTTAGTACTCCCATGGAAGCAGGTATTAAATTAGTGCCCCATATGGGCAAACCTGTTAATAAACTTGAATATTCAAGGGCTATTGGATGCTTGATGTATGCTATGACAAGCACAAGGCCGGATATTGCTTATGCTGTCAGAAAATTGAGTAGATTTACTAGTAATCCTAGTAATCACCATTGGGAAGCAATTATTAGAGTATTCAGGTACTTGAAAAAGACAATGAATTATGGTTTGTCTTATTTTGGATTTCCTTCTGTTATTGAAGGTTATTCTAATGCAAGTTGGATAACCAATAGTGAAGATCATACTTCTACTACTGGTTGGGTATTCTTGCTAGGTGGAGGTGCCATTTCATGGGCTTCTAAGAAGCAAACTTGCATTACTGATTCTACGATGGAAAGTGAATTTGTGGCTTTAGCTGCTGCAGGAAAGGAGGCAGAATGGTTAAGGAACCTTATCTATGAGATTCCTTTGTGGCCAAAACCAATATCTCCTATTTCCATGCATTGTGATAGTGCTGCCACTTTGGCTAAGGCATATAGCCAAATATACAATGGAAAGTCTAGACACTTAGGTGTTAGACACAGCATGGTTCGTGAGTTAATTACGAATGGAGTGATTTCTGTGGATTTTGTTCGCTCTCAACAGAACCTGGCAGATCACTTGACTAAGGGATTAGCTAGAGACTTAGTGCACAAGTCGGCTATCGGGATGGGATTAAAGTCCGTTTAAATCTCTAACTGTGAGACACCCAATTCCCTTCTAATACAACATTAGAAGCTCACATTGTATCATCCCAAGGTATGTGTTCAGACTGCAGTGGGTTAGGTTGAAGTTTTTCTTCTTAATAGTTCTTTTGATAAATTGCATTGCAGGTGCAAGACTAAAAGAACTACCTATGTGAGCATGGAGTGTCGTCGCTTCAAGAAGCTAGGACTTGGCTTTCTATATGCTCATGAAGGATATGGACACAAGGCTTTGTAATAGTGATAACATTAGATTCACCCTTATAACAACGGATCCGGAGGTATGGTAAAATGAAAGAGAAATGTATTCATTGTAATAGATAGAAAAGATAAGAAATGAGAAGTTGTATGTGTGCTAGAGAGAAAAGAGAAACCACACACACACTCACACTTTACAAATGTTTGCGTTTTGAAGAAATTTTCATTGCGTTTTGACAAATTTTCATTGCGTTTTGGACAAATTTCATTTCCGTTTTGGACAAATTCATTGCGTTTGGCATATGCGTTTTGACCAGTTGCTTTTGAGCATTGCCGTTTTGACCATTTGCGGTTTTGAGGCATTGCGTTTTGAGCATTCGTTTGACCATTGCGTTTTGACCATTGCTTTTAACATTGCGTTTTTGAACCAAATCTCAAACCACTGCGTTTTTGTGTCACTACTGCGATTTTGTGTGAAGGAAAAAGGGTTCAGTAAAACACCATAACTTTTGATCCGTAAGTCCGTCTCAGCCCCGTACCTCTTTCAAATCGAAGAGAAAACCGAGACGGATCACGCCATAAACCACCCCTTTAGCTGGTTACGATTCTTATGGCCCAAAAGCTCGTTTACTATGATTATTACATTTTTCAGTTTTTTGGAATTTTGTGTTAGACTTGTTTTTTGTTCTAGCTCCACGGCAACAATCCCTCAGCATTTTAAGGCCCGTTTCAGTTGTGCAGCCTATTTAAACAAACAGCTTTAAAAACCACCAAAAAAAACTGTTTTTAGACAATTAAATCATTGAACCGCATGATATCCGAATCAAATCATTCACGTTTTCTATTGATTTTGTAAAATCCCGTTAATTCTTTTATCGGTTTTAATCATAGACGTGTAAAATCTCGTGAACGTAAATTGCTTACACAACCACAACATCAATCACATCATATCCATTCAAGATCCAACAAATCTTTTCACACTTCAACTCACGATAAAATGGGAACAAAAAGTACTTCACTTCGGTTCATATTTAAAAAAGAACCGAAGATACAGAAACTGCAGATGCAAGCAAAAGATTTTCAAAAAAACTTCCTTGAACGAATAAAAGCACTTCTAATCAACCACACAACTTCTCCAATACAGAGCAAATGTATCAACAAGCTATTGCACTACTCTTTGGTGATAGTTTCAGAACCTTCAGTTTCAGTTATCCTCAACACATGAAATAACAATGAAACACTTTCTCAATGCAGAAACACTTCCTGATGGATTCGCAAATCCGCTCTTAAGTGTGATCAAAGTACAGTTTGAAAGGTTCATTAACTCTGACTTGTTAAAGCCACTCGATATTTATTCAAGATCTTTTTCATCAGATCGAGAAGTAATAGAAACCTTCAGAGATTACACTAAAATGACAGCTCAAACATTCAAGGAAACAATCAATCAGAACATGAACTCCATGAGCAAAGTATAATAAAAAGAGCAATCATGAGCAAGAGCTTAGAAGATGTTGAAAAAGTTGAGTGAAAGAACAGTTGCAGATTCAACATAAAGTGCAAGGTTCAAGAGAGTTCAATCAGCGGTTTACAAGTTCAGGAGATGAAACAAGCAGTAGAATGTGTATCAGATGAAGAGATTAAAAGAATAATTGAAAGCACATACGGTTTCAGGCAAAGAATTCAGGAAGTCTTACCTGCAGAATCAAGTTTCTACTATGATACGCCATTGGAACAGGTACAAATCATGATGAAATTAATGTCATGCAAATGAAAGAACGACATTCCTGAGCAACTAGAATCCATTAACACACATATGTTTTGGAAAGATGAATAGCAAAGTCAATTCCTGATTCATCAAATATATGTACTAAATGATAAATCAGTTTGATCAAAATGCGGCTGAATGGTTGATGAGCGGCTGCGCTTGTCAATTTAATTGCTAATTGACTCTTGATACGGAGGAAAACAAACGAATACAAAAGCTAATAAAGAAAGCAAACGCACATTGACGTCAAGAACTGAAGAGTGTCAAAACTAAAACCATGATGAGACTAGTAAGGGCTCTGGGGGAGCTACCTAGCAGTCGGGATAGTTCTCTGATTGCACTTAAATCAACCACAACAGAACTGGACTTGAGAAATACACCTCCTTAATGACCTATAACGTGATATATAAATTACTTCAAAAACAAAATTAAATGAAACTCTAGACTATTAGCCTCTTCAAGACATTGACATAAAAAAAAAGTTTAAAAAACACTAAAACCTAACTATGAAAAAAATTTCTGTTATCTATCAGAAACACACACATGAGCTATCAAAAAGAGTCGTTAACTAGCACAATTTGAAGTCAACTCAAAGAGAAAAAGTAAGTTATTTCGATTTAAAGGTTTAAGAAGGAAAACATTGACATGATGATATGAAATATAACAAACAAATAAAGTTTTTAAAATGAAATTCTTTTAAAAACGCAATCAGTCCATCAGACCAATTCACAAGTTTACACCCAAAGTGCGCACGACATCATGTATAGTCAACCTCATGCTAATCCAAAAGTACCTCAAGAAGACTCAATCTTGAAAAGCCTCGTTGTATTAGATCGCATATGATACTTCCAATTCTGATCCCTGCACAACAGATTTTGCCCAATGGGGAAGAGACAGTTGACTCTTGAAAAGAGAGTAATCAAAATTGATAAAGACACAGTGAAACCATATGATTAACATATCAAAACATCTTTTGAAACTTTCAAACCCCATCAAAGCCTATCTTGATCAGTTGGAACGCGCTAAAGAAGTTAGGAAGACATTGTGGGAAAACTTGTAGGACAAAACCAAACTTGCTAAAAACTTGTCTTTCTACCCATGTCCCTAAAACCATATAAAAATGTAGACTACTTTATAACGAAATGACAAACAACTTCAATCATTTTAGGACAATTTGTCAACAAACATGGTCTAATCATACTAGTAGTGCATTTCCTAACCCAACTGCCAAGAGTATGGAAGTTTTGATCAAAATCTTATTAATGCCTCTTTCAGACAAAACTATACTAGACAGTCATTGTTTTGTTCATGAACTAAAAAAGGAAATGAATGACGATTTGGAGTACGTTAATTCCCTTGAAAAGGAGCTTGACGAACTTGAATCAGAAAAGGCTGATTTTTCAAACATATATGATCTACTTCTCGAAGAGTGTGTGTCTAAAGATGTTACATGTTCGTATTTGCATTCTTTGTCTGATTTAAATGCTAATACTGAATTGCAATGCTTATATCTTCATAAAGTCAAAGAATGTGAATGTCTTGCACAAAAGCTTTCGAAACAAACTGAATCTGTTAACAAAGAAGTTCATAATAATTTGTTAAAAAGTTTTTCTAAACTTGAAAAACACTCGATTTCTCTTGAACTTGCTTTACAACATTGTAAAGAACAGATGAAAAACAACCCAGTTTGCAAAGAAAACGGATCTAATGTATTTCGAAAAGAACGTGAACAATATCATGAAATACAAGATTTGAAAGCTCAAATGCAAGACAAGAGCATAGCCATAAGTGAGTTAAAGAAACTCATCGAGAACTGCAAGGGAAAGTCTGTGGAAACTCATTTAATAAACCATCTGTTGTTCGAACAACCAAAATTGCTCAACGCAATTCCAAAACCACAGTTACGAAAACCGCCTTAAACCTTTATTTTTCCCCATTCAAATTCCTCCTGAAATGAAGAAGTTTTCAAAAGAAACAGTCAGTTTTAATACTACTAATTGTCGATGGTTGTAAACAAGTCACTCAACAGAATTTGCCCTCAGATTTAAAAACAAGCATCAAAACACCAATGTTATTGCACAGGCCCCTCTAGAATTTCCCAAAAGCTGTGTCCCAATCATGTCACCAAGGAAAAAGTAGGCTCAAATGACATGGTTCATAACTACTACCTAGAGAAAGCTAAGAAAAGTGCACAACTTCAAAAAGACAAAATGTGAATGGAAAACCTAGTATGATTAAATCCTGCTAGATTACCCAACACTGCTAATGGTTGCAAACCAAAACCTAGAATATGGCAAGCATCAATGAGGAGTGTCGGTTTCAAACAAAGATGTTTCACTAGGAGACCATAGGAAACAAAAGCCTTTCCTTTGATGTTCAATGACATTGCAATTCCCTACATCAAAAAGTGCTTTACAGAGCAAATCATGAGGAATGCGTCTTAGATTACTCTCAAGGTAAATCCTCGTGCCTCGGCACAGATATAAGGATGCAAAACTTCATAAGAACACAAAGAGATATATGCCCGTTGAAAAGTCAATTGCATCTAAGAAACCAAAAGACAATATCTTTACAGGACAAATAGTTCTCAAACCAAAAAGGACTAAACTGTCCATAAAAGAGAAAACAAGGACTCTAGATCTTTCTTCGGTGCAACCAATCCTGTAAATTCTCAAGACTGTTGTCTTAGGTGGGTTCCCACAGGAAGGTTATTCAACTCTTGCACGGGCAAGGTTGAAAATGAACCGACACATGGTTCAATAGTAGATATCCCTTATATTCATGCATACAAACAAACTCTGGGTTTAAGTGCAGGTACGTCATTCAATGGTCAAAAGCAACAAAGAATTGACATAACTGCAGATGCACTATACAATGAAAAGCAGGAAAATCTCAGAGTGTGGTTGCTGAAATTTCTTTCTTTCCTGCCAGAATAGGTTTCACAAAAGATGAAATCTTTCCAAATGACGTTGAACACGCAGTTCAAAAGCCTCGTTCGCAATGTCAGATGGCGTGCTGCTGAAAATAAACACTTCAGGCCCCCGTTCCTCAATGTCAAAAGACGTTTGATCGCAGCAGATCAAGCCTCGGTCTTCATGGCGATGAATTCTGTTCACATCATTCACCTCGTTCTCATCAAATGACTTCAGATCATAACCGATCAGAACTCGGAACTCACGACCACAGTTAATTCCAATTCTTTGTTTGCTTTTGACCATTAATGACGTACCTACACTTAAACCCAGATTGTTTGTATGCATGAATATGAGGGATATCTACTATTGAACCATGTGTGGGATCATTTTCAACCTTGCCCGTGCAAGAGTTGAATAACCTTCCTGTGGGAACCCACCTAAGACAAACAGTCTTGAGAATTCTACCCGTTGGTTGCCACCTAAAACAAGATCTAGGAGTCCTTATTTTCTCAGGGACAGTGTTAGTCCTTTTGTTTGAGAACCTATGTCCTTAAAGATAATGGCTTTTCTGGTTTCCCTTGATCACTTGAAACTATTCTAACGCATATATCTCCTTTGTTGTCTATGAGGATTTTGTCATCCTAATCTGTGCAGAGCACGAGGATTTAACCATTGAGACACACACAAATCCAATAGAACCATCATCATGATTTGGTGCTCTGCTAAAGGCACGTTTTGCATGTAGACATTGCCAGTCCATTTGAACTTCAAGAAAGCTTTTTGTTTCCTATAGGTTCTCCTATTGAACATCTTTGTTTGAAACCCGACTACTCATTGATGCTTGCCAATTCCTAGGTTTTGGTTTGCAACCATTAGCAGTGTTTGGTAATCTAGCAGGATTAATCATACTAGGTTTTCCATTTACATTTTTGTCTTTCTGAAGTTATGCACTTTTCTTAGCTTTTTCTAGGTAGTAGTTATGAACCATGTCATTTGAGCCTACTTTTTCCCTTGGTGACTGAAGTGACACATGCTTTGGAAATTCCTAGAGGGGCCATGTGCAAACACATGGTGTTGTTGAACTGCTTTTTTTCTAATTCTAGGCTAAATTCTGTTGAGTTAACTTGTTTAAAAACAAAACCCTCCGACACTATAATTTTTATTAACTGACTGTTTCTTTTGTAAAACTTCTCATTTCAGAGACTTTGAAAAAGGAGTCGGTTTTCCTAAAACTGATGGTTTTGGAATTCGTTGAGCAATTGGTTGTCGAACACCAGATGGTTTATTTAAACAGAGTTTCCACAGACTTTCCCTTGCAGTTCTCGATGAGTTTCTTTAACTCACTTATTGCTATGCGCTGTACATGCATTTTAGCTTTTTCAAATCTTGTATTTCATATATTGTTCACGTTCTTTTCGAAATACATAAGATCCGTTTTCTTTGCAAACTGGTTGTTTTTCATCTGTTCCTTTACAATGTTGTAAAGCAAGTTCAAGAGAAATCGATGGTTTTTTCAAGTTTAGGAAAAACGTTTTTAACAAATTATTATGAACTTCTTGTTAACGAGATTCCATTTGTTTCGAAAGCTTTTGTGCAAGACATTTTCACATTTCTTATGACTTTTAATAAAAAGATATAATCATTGCAATTCAGTATAAGAATTTAAATCAGACAGAGAATGGCTAAATACGAACATGTAACATCTTTAGACAACACACTCTCCGAGAAGTAGATCTATATGTTTGAAAAAATCAGCCTTTTCTGATTCAAGATTCGTCAAAGCTTCCTTTCAAGGGAATTAACTACTCCAAATCGTCAGTTCATTTCCTTTTTTAGTTCAATTGAAACAAAACATGACCTTCTAGTAAGTTTGTCAGAAAGAGGCATTAATAAAGATTTTGATTAAAACTTCCAACTCTTTGGCAATGGGATAATGGAAAATTGCACTACTAGTATGATTAGACACCATGTTTGTTTGACAACATTGTCCTAAAATTGATTGAAGTTGTTTGTCATTTCGTTATAAAGTAGTCTAATTTTTACTAATGGATTTAGACATGGTTAGAAAAGCCAACGTTTTTAGCAATGTTTGGTTTTGTCCTAACAAACGTTTTTCATACACATTGTCTTCCTAACTTCTTTAGAGCGTTCCATAACTGATCAAGATAGGCTTTGGATGTGGTTTAGAAAGTTTCATAAGACTGTTTTGATATTGTAATCATATGTTCACTGTGTCTTTTATCCAATTTTGATCTAGCTCTCCTTTTCAAGAGTCACTGTCTCTTCCCATTGGTGCAAAATCTGTTTCAGGATCAGAAGTATCCATAGCGAACTCATACAAACGAGTCATTTCAAATGAGCTATCTTGAGGTACTTTGGATTATCAAAGGTGATCTAACCATGATACGTTGCGCATTTGGGTGCTAACATGTGAATGGTCTAATTGACTGATTGCGTTTATAAAGAATTTCATTAAAAACTTATATGTTTGTCTATTTTCAATCATCATGTCAATGTCTTTATTCCTATCCTTAACCTTTAAATCCGAAATAACCTAAATTTTCTCTTTGATTTGACCTTCAAATTTTGACCTAGTTAACAACTCTTTTTACTAGCTCATCGTGTTTTTCTGATAGATAACTGAAATTTCATAGGTTTTAGGTTTTTTTAAACCCTTTTTTTATGTCAATGTCTTTAAGAGCTAAAATAGTCCAAGAGTTTCATTTATTTTGTTTGAAGTATTTAAATAATCACTCGTTAGGTCATGAAGGGCCGTGTATTCTCAAGCTCAGTCTGTTATGGTCTGAAGTGCAATCAGAGACTATCCCGATCTGCTAGTAGCCTCTCCCCAGAGCCCTACTAACTCATCAAGGTTAGTTTTATGCACTCCTTCCATTCATTGAGTCACTGATGCGTTTGCTTTCTTTAATTGCTTTTGTAACGTTTTGTTTTTCCTCCGTATCCATAGTCAATTACAATTAAATTAGCACACGCACACGCTCATCAACACATTCACCGCATTTTGATCAACCTGATTATCATTAGTACATATATTTGATGAATCAGGAATGACATTGCAATCATCCTTCTCCAAAACAATATGTGGTCGTTAATGCTTCAATTGCTCAGAAATTCGTCTTTCGATTTGCAAGCACATTACTTTCATCATGATTTTGTACCTGTTATCCAAAGGCGCTCAAATAGAACTTGATTCTGCAGTAAGACTACCTGAATCTTTGCCATGAAACCCGTAATGTGCTTCCAAAATCTTCATTCAATCTCTTCATCTGATACAAACGCACTGCTTGTTTCATCTCCTGAACTCGTAACCGGATGAATGAACCTCTTGACCCTTGCACTGTTTGAATCAGCAACTGTCCTTTCACTCAACTTTTTCCAACAACGACTAAGCTCTTGCTCATGACTTGCTATTTCTATTATACATTGCTCAAGGAGTTCATGTTCTGGATGATAGTTGTTCCTTGAATGTTTGAGCTGTCATTTAGTGTAATCTTCTAAGGTTTTCTATACTTCTCATCTGATGAAAAAAGATCTTGAATAAATATCGAGAGGCTTTTAACATGTCAGCGTAATGAACCTTTCAAACTGTACTTATTTGATCACACTTAGAGCTGGATTATTGGAATCCAATCCTCGTGAAGTGTTTCTGCATTGAGAAGTGTTTCTATGTTATTCATGTGTTGAGATAACTGAAACTTGAAGGTTCTGAAACTATCACCAAAGAGTCGTGCAAAAGCTTGTTGATACCATATACTCTGTATTTCGAGAAGTTGAGTGTAGATTTAAGCGCAATTTACTTCGTTACAAGGAGTATTCTTTGAAAATCTTAGCTTGCATCTGCAGTTTCTGTATCTCTTGTTCCTTTAAAACTGAACCCCGAAGATGAAGTAACCTTTGTTCCCAATTTATCGTGAGTTTGAAGTGTGAAAAGAATTGTTGGTCTTGATGATCTGATCAGTGGATTGATGTGAGGTTGTGTAAGCAATTCACGTTCACGGATTATTACACGTCTATGAATTAAAACCGATAAAAGAATTAACGTGATTTTACAAAATCATGAGAAACAAACCGAGAATGATTTGATTCGGAATATCAGCGGTCATGATTTAATTAGTCTAAAAACAGATAATTTTCTGCTAGGTTAAAGCTGATTGGTTTAAATAGGCTCACCAAACTGAAACGGGCCTTAAAATGCTGATGGGCCGTGAGCTAGAACAAAAACAAGTCTAACACAAATTCCAAAAAACTGAAAAATGTCAATAAATCATAGTAAACGAGCTTTTTGGGCCTTAAGAAATCCTTAACCAGCTAAAGGGTGGTTACAGCGTGATCCGTCACGTTTTTCTCTTCGATTTGAGAGGTCACGGGCCTGAAACACTTACTGAGTCAATTTATGGCAGTTTCACTGAAACCCTTTTCTTCACACAAAACCAGTGACACCAAAACGCAGTGGTTGAGATTTGGTCAAAACGCAATGCTCAAAACGCAATGGTCAAAACGCAATGGTCCAAAAACGCAAATGCACAAAACGCAATGCTCAAACGCAATGGACAAAGACGCAATGCTCAAAACGCAATTGTCCAAAACCAAATGCTCCAAAACGCAATGAAATTTGTCAAAACGCAATGAAATTTGTCAAAACGCAATGAAATTTTGTCAAAACGCAATGAAATTTCTTCAAAACGCAATGAAATTTCTTCAAAACGCAATGAAATTTTGTCAAAACGCAATGAAATTTTGTCAAAACGCAATGAAATTTCTTCAAAACGCAATGAAATTTCTTCAAAACGCAATGAAATATTGTCAAAACGCAATGAAATTTCTTCAAAACGCAACCTGCAATCAAAACGCAATGAAGCAAAACGCAACCAAGAAATCAAAACGCAACATGAATAAAATCAAAACGCTTTTAGTCTTGCACCTGCAATGCAATTTATCAAAAGAACTATTAAGAAGATAAAGTTCAACCTAACCCACTACAATCTGAACACATACCTTGGGATGATACAATGTGTTCCAATCTTTAATTGTAAGCTTTCCTCATTGAAATCCATGTTTAACGTTGTATTAGAAGGGAATTGGGTGTCTTACAGTTAAAGATTTAAATGGACTTTAATCCAATCCCCGATAGCCGTCTTGTGCACTAAGTCTCTAGCTAATCCCTTAGTCAATTGATCTGTCAAGTTTTGTTGAGAACGAACAAAATCCACCAAAACCACATCATTCATAATTAACTTACGAACCATGCTGTGTCTAACACCTAAGTGTCTAGACTTTCCATTGTAAATTTGGCTATATGCCTTAGCCAAAGTGGTAGCACTATCACATTGCATGAAAATAGGAGATATTGGTTTTGGCCATAAAGGAATCTCATAGATAATGTTCCTTAACCATTATGTCTCCTTTCCTGCAGTAGCTAAAGCTATAAATTCACTTTCCATCGTCGAATTAGTAATGCAAGTATGCTTCTTAGAAGCCCATGAAATGTCACCTCCACCTAGCAAGAATATCCAACCAATAGTAGAAGTATGATCTTCACTATTGGTTATCCAACTTGCATCAGAATAACCTTCAATAATCGAAGGGAATCCGACATAAGACAAACCATAATTCATTGTCTTTTTCAAGTACCTGAATACTCTAATTATTGCTTCCCAATGGTGATTACTAGATTACTAGTAAATCTACTTAATTTCCCGATAGCATAAGCAATATCCCGCCTTGTGCTTGTCATAGTATTCATCAAGCATCCAATAGCCCTTGAGTATTCAAGTTGATTTACAGGTTTACCCACATGGGGCATTAATTTAATACATGCTTCTATGGGAGTACTAACCAGAATACAGCCTTCACAATTAAACTTCTTGAGAATTTTCTCAATGTAATGAGATTGTGTAAGCGTAAGACCCTTGTTCTCACGCTTATTTCTTATTCTAAGAATCACATTCGCCTCCCTCATATCTTTCATAAAGAAATTTGATGACAAAAACTCTTTAGTTTTATCAACTTGGTTTTGGTTAGTACCAAAATTCAATATGTCATCAACGTATAAGCAAATGATGACTCCTTTACCAGATTTATTAAATTTGCAGTATACATACTTGTCTGATTGATTCAACACAAATCCATTAGACAAAACAAACTCATCAAACTAATGATGTCAGTGTTTAGGTGCTTGTTTGAGTCTATATAAAGATTTAATCAACTTTCACACTTTATGCTCATTACCTGACATAACAAATCCTTCTGGTTGCTTCATATATATCTCCTCTTCTAAATAACCATTTAAAAATGTTGTTTTGACATCCATTTGATGGATCACTAGATTGTGACTAGTTGCTAAATCTATCAACAATCTACCAGCAAGGGGCTTTGCCCCTTGACCCCGCAAGGGGGCGCGGCCCCCTTGACCCTGCGTCTTTGTCGTGGCGACAGCAAGCTAGCTAGAACGAGCGTACACTCCGCACCTCCTAACTCTATTGTAAGCTATACTTGACTAAGCTAATTGATCTCAAGTAAATCACAGGTACACAAAATATAAGTGATGACACTAAAATCACCAACAAAACTTAACCAAATATAAGCTAAGAATGAATTAGGAACTAATACCTTTGAATTGATGAAGAGATTATTAAGAGTGAAACGAAATCTAAATTCCACGTTTTATACAAAATCGTTTATGTAATTGGGTTAATGAGAATAATGAGAAACATTTGAATACGACGTACATAAAAGTAGGTGACCGCCGTATATACGGTGTACACACCCCAAAGGGTATACACTGTATACTTTATATAAGTAAACAATCGTTTTAGTTTAAAAACTTTATATGGTGCATACATATAAATGTGCATACGCAATATACTCCTCCTGAAAGAATTTCTTCATATTTGATACTCATACAAAAAACATACCTTTGCATCTACATTTTTACCTTTTACCATATGACATGATGGCTGAATGACAATCTCATACCCAGAGCAGTAATAAACAAACAAAAAACAAATAAGTACACTCAAGTTGTTGAATAATCAAGACACCTGATCAAATCTTCATTCAAAATTCATATAATATCATTCCCACCAAATAAAACCTAAAATTAGAATCGTAGACTATTGTCACAAGTTTTTCCCTGCCAAATTGCAGACAGGATATCATGTATACATATCAATCCTACTGTTTGTGATTCTCATTACTGGGATGCGTCTTTGAACGGTATATTCACTTGCAAATCTGCGTATTGGATTGCATGTTAGAACATAGTATGTTTCCAGGAACCACATAGCATGAAAACAAATGTTTGAAGGGTATCCAGTTGGCTTACATTCCTATTAAAGTAAAAATATTCGTATGGGGAGCTTGTATGAATCTCTTGCCCACATTAAGCAATCTTCTTGCAAGAGGTTTAGCGCCTGGATCTCTTAATTGTGTGCATTGTTCAGCTCCTACGAAAGACATTAAACATGACTTATTCCTTTGTGACTGGGCACGTGATATATGGGCTAGCGTGGAGCTGAATCATCTTAGAAACTAGGCAGTAGATATATCGATTGAAGATGTGCTATGTGCTACTCAAGAGCGACAAGAAGGTTAGTTTAAGATAGTGCTTATGTTAATATGGAGAATATGGAGTGTAAGAAATTGCAAAGCTCATGCACAAGGCAATCGCGAACATGGTTTGCCCCAACATACAGAGAGATTAAAACTAATAGTGATGCTGGTATATCAAGGAACAATCGTGTAGCAGGCCTTGGTTTTGTTGTGAAATCCTATAGCGGGTCAGTATTGGTTGCGAGAAGTAAAAGGGTCAATTTTACCACGTCGGTTGTTAAAGCTGAGGCAAAAGCAACTCTTTGGGCTATACAAGTGGCTCTAGCTAAGGGCTTTACAAGAGTTGCTTTGGAGACTCATTTAAGCATTCTTGTAGAGGCATTCAAACACGACCAAGTGTTGGTTCCCATTAGAGCTCTATTTCTCCACATACGTCGGATATGCCTCTCATTTGATTCATTTACCTGGTCTTTTGTGCGTCGCGAGGGGAATAGAGTTGCTCATGAACTAGCTAGAAGAGCGTTCAATGATAGTATAGATGACTTGTATAATGGTTTTGTGCCCTTTTTAGTTGAGCCATGAGTACAACATGATGTAACTTCTCTTAATGGCTATTGTTGAAATGAAAGTATTTATAAAAAAAGAAAAAAAAATCAAAGATCATATAAACAAAACCCAAGCGTAAATTCTAAAAAGAAAATCAAACAAAACCCAAGTGTAAAATTCTAAAAGAAAATCAAAACATAAAGATAAGCATGAGGTACCTCTCACAAAGTGCTCGTTTTTTTAAGCTACGAGCTTAACTCTGCCCTTATTTAATAGGGAAAAGGGTGTCCATCCCCACACTCACTATTAAATGTGGGCGGTGGTACATATAAAAAATTATCATGATGTAAATACGCCACAAGGTAAGAAAATGAAAGGGAATAAACATATGTGGATTTAGAAAAAAAATATCCCTTTCATTACCATACGTTGTTGATGAGTGAGATAGGCCAAACGTTCCATGTGAATCGGTTAGTTTTCGGGGCTAAACTAAAAAATCATATTATATTACTACTTACACTTTTTTACTATTAACTTATATTAATATGAGAAAAATTATAACCCATGCATACTTCTTTATGCCACTAACTTCTTAAAACTAATATTTTGCATAATTCACTTATCTCTTCTCAACTACTCAAACGAGGTATAAATCAACTTGGTGTCAGTGAACTCGAACCAAATTGGGACATCGTCCCAAGAATGGTTTATCTTATATTTCATCATCATATTCACATAAACTAGAAAAAATCTTAAGTATGTGGAATATTATGAGAATAAAAAATGGAACCAATATGCTTTTCTAAATGATTACAATGTCATTAGTGCAACTTGTATCGAATTAGGAGATCGTTCCAAGAATGGTTGCTCTTTTGTGTCATCATCCTGATCACATAAACTATAAAAAATCATGAGTAGGAGGAATATTATGATAATCAAAGATGGAACCGATATGCTTTTATAATGATTCCACTAAAGGATGTGGATCCATTCTTTAATCATTCATATAATTGGTTTCACCTCCTTCTCCATTCCAACTTTATATGATCTTCGGATTCTCAACGAGCCTTTATTCAAACTCATCAACTTGATATTTCACCATCTCCGGTCGTTGTGGTTGCCGACTAGGTGGGAGTAGTAATCATAAACACTCACAGGAAAATTAAAATCATCATCATCGAAATATGAATATTCATTATCTTCATCCGACTAGTAACCCTTGGCTCAACAATAATTCACATGTTCATATTCTCCCCTAGTATTAACACCGTGACTCTTATTCCAAGATATCCACTCTACTTCAGACAATATGTATTCATTCATAAACATTTGGTTGATATCAACCCCTTCATGTTCATGGTTAGAATAAAATGCAACATCGCCAAGTGCAAGATAATCGTGATAACCTAAAGGAGTTTTCTTGGGCTCCTCACTACAATACTTATGACGAACTTTTTGTTGGAAAAATAGTTTGACAAAATGTGTTTTTGCAAACTTTGGACATTATTTGATATATGTATATGTTATATATATTTATATTAGCTTGTAGTTTTGCGTTCTCCTTGAAGAGAGCTTCGCAACGAGCTAAAGTATGTCAAAAATAAAGTTAATATGAATGAGATATCGTGTCTCAAAGTGGGACACGTGAAACAAAAAATCTAGAAAAATTAAAGTATCTCACATCACCCAAAATGTAAAGTGGGAAGGTGTGATTCGGGTTTCCTTTTCCAGCTTTTGTAAATCTATTTTAAGAATAGATTTAAAACTTATTGATGAAGTTGTACATAATTATTTTGTCTATGCAAATCTTGGTTTATTTAAAACTGATTTGTTTTATTAATGCAAATCACGTTTTTTATATAGCAGATTTGTTGGTATATGGAAAAGATTTAATCTTAGTGAACAAGATAAGTTTCACTATAAATACTGCCCTAAGTCACATTTGTTTTTAACATAGAAAAAACACAACTCCACTGCAACCAAGTTCCAGTAATCCTTTCGATCAGAAGTACACAGTTTTTCGTAATCTTTCAGGCAAGTGTGTCAGGTCTAGTTGTACAACAGCTTTAAATGTTGTACCTTGGGAGACAGACGGAGAATCTGTTTTAAGGGAAGCGTGTCCAACACGTGCCCCATTCCACGACCTTTTTACTGTTTTCTTAATTTATCGTTCATAGTGTCTGTCTTCTGCTTCTACCCTATTCTGTCTGTTTTATTTTCTGTTATTTTTTTTATTATTTAATAATTGTAATTTGATTTTATTTTAATAAAAGTGTACATGTTTTCCTACAATTTTAAAACAGATTCTGTGTAACAGAATTGAAAACACTTTTGTTAAATCAGATTAATTATTATTAACAGATTTTATATTTATAAACTGTTTTCTGTCGAAACCAAAATTGAGTTTCTTTGGAAATCAGTTATAATTAAAAAGATTTTTAACTTACAGACTTGGAATTATAGATCTATAACGATTTTAAAAACAGTTGTTCAGATCAAATTATTTTGAAACCAAGATTGAGTTTCTATTAAACTGATCTATTGATTCATTGAAACTAAGATTGAGTTTCTTTGAAGCATATCCGGTACAAGGTTAAAAAATCAGGATTGAATTTCTTAGATATCGGTTTATAACAGTTTATTTAACTGTTTGTGTTTGATCTATCAGGATGACAAACACGATTGTGACTATTCTTGTGAACGTAACTAGTGCGCCGGTTACCAACACAGTTGCAAATCATGACGAATTTAGATTCATTGAAACAAAGTGGAGTTTCTTTGAAATAAATCTCATAAAATATAAGTTGCTATTTTATTAGATCATTAGAATGTATTCATTGAAACAAAGTGGAGTTTCTTTGAAACATATCTCATAAAATGCAAGTTGTTATTTTATTAGATAACCACAACGTGTTCAATGAAATCAAGAAGAATTTCTTTGAATTAAGATATTGATAATTATACAAGTTATTATTAAATATCAGATTATATACATCATTTTTACTAAATTAGTAAAAGTGTTTGTTTGACTTGTCTAGTTTACTTTAAACCGGGTCGGGTTTAATTATAAACTAGATATAATTTTTGAGATTTTATAGAGTTTAAAAGTATATCTTTAGAAACCTTGTTGAGTTTATTTATAAGAGTAGATATATTGAAACCTTGTTGAGTTTCATTGTAGAAATAGATCATGTAAAACAGATATATTACGATATTCTTAATGAAAATTGACAACATCATATTACATATGTTTTTTTTGTTAAGAACATTATGTAATAGGCGATATTGTTTAATTGTTTAGTCGAAAGACTTCCTTTAAAGTGGTTTTGTATAACGGATGTTACAAAACATTAGTGTTTTAAACTAAAGTTGATTAAAATCGTTTTTGTTAAAAAAAATTATGTGATTGAGCACGTTATTAATAGTACCAAATTAGTTTCAAACTAATCATGGGACCTCATATTAACATTTGGAATGTTATGAGTGACATCAAAGGATCTGCTTCCGAACTTGTTAAAATGGAGAACGATACTCGAGTTACGTGTACGGTAGATGCTTTTAAGCATTCAACAACCTTATGTGCCATAACTATGCGTTATATGGTCTGAATGACATGAAAACTGAGGCCATGAGGGAATCCGACCTTAGATAATGGTGGATTAGCTCTTCGGTATCATGTCATGTATATGGTGATAAGAGTTTGATTAACTCTTTCAATGCAGTTGAGAATGGAGAGAACGAATTTGGGCAACTCTCCAACTGCTAATATCAGGGGAAAAGAAGATGTGATTGACATCTGGAAAAGAGTTTAAGTTAACCAACGCGTTGTACGTGCCAGAGATTCGTAGGAATCTTGTGTCTGGATGGTTACTTAATGAAATTTGGCTTTCATCTTGTGTTTGAATCAAATAAAAATTGAGTTAACGAATAACATAATTTGAGTCCGTACGGGTTACGCCTTTAAAAATGTTTAAGCTGAATGTATTTTCTAATGGTCATTTCAGTAAAATGAGTATGGATTCAGCTTATTTGATTCTTTAAATGTATGGCATGGCTGACTCGGACATGTTCTAAATTTTAACTCAATATGTTGTCTAATTAAACTAAAGTCTAAGTAAACAAAATTGGATACCCACTTATGTATTGACACGGACTACAAAATTAAAACTTGTGTTGAAGCCAAATTGACAAGATTGTCTTTTCTCTCGGTTAAACGGAAAATAACCGAACCATTGATATGATTCACATGGTTTTATGTGATTTGGAATTGATACCTACTAAGGTAGAGAATAGCGAGTACTTCATCATATTTGTTGATGGTGGTACAAAATATTGCTATTTATACTTACTTGAGAGTAAGGATATAGACAAGATTGTTCTATATAAATAAGTTGAGAATAAACTTATTATCGAAAACAAGGTGGTTCGAAGTCATATAAAAAGTGAATATGTGTTTCCATTTCTAAATTTATGTGCTAAACTTAGAATAAGACACATATTTATTGCTCTTGATACTCCAACAAGAGAATTGTTAAGAAAAGAACAGTGCCTTAGAAGATATGGTTAATGTCATGTTCTTAAGTCCTGGTTTAATCCATGGCATGTGGGGTAAAGCGGTTATATCGGCTACTTATCTTTTAGATAAGATCCCTTGTAAAGAAAATAAGATAGTTCTTATGAACTATAGATGAGAAGAAGTCTATCTTATAAGTATTTACAAATGTGGGGGGAAATCTAGCTAAGATATCCATATTGAACCCCAAGGTTCAAAAGATTTGACCTTTAACTGTGAATTGCATATTCTGAGTATATGCTCATAACAGTAGTGCTTATGGTTTCTTTGTGTATGTTGATATACACAAGGATACGATAATGGAATAAAGAAGTTCTTCCTTCTTTGAAAATATATTTCCTTGTTAACGAAGGAAATTGGAAAATCATCTAGAATAGATGACGAAGTTGTTCAAGATCAGAGACAACGAGATGATAATGATCTCCAAGATGAGAGACAAGATCAACCCAAGGAAGAAGAGGTTGAACCTAGAATATGCAAAAGGGCAAGAACCGAGAAATCGTTTAGACCCGATTTTGTTTCTTTTATGGTAGAAAATGAACCTACTTCTTATCTAGAAGCGGTAACTTCCTCGAAATAGCTTAATGAAATGAAGCCATTAAAAGTGAAATAGATTCTATATTACAAAAACATACTTGGGAGCTCGTGGATTTACTTTCGGGTTGTAAACCACTAGGCTATAAATGGATCTTCAAGAAGAAGATGAAAACTGATGGCACCATTGACAAGTACAAAGCAATATTGGTGATCAAAGGATTTAGACAACGCGAAGGTCTAGATTTCTTTGATACTTATTTTCTAGGAAGATTGGAGAATGTTGTTTAATGGTTTGTGATATTGATGTATATTTACTAAAACATAATTAGGGTGATAGTGGGTTTTATTTTGGGTTTTTTAATATTGGAAGGTAAATGGATTCTTCAAAAAGCCGATGGCACCATTGACAAGTAAAAAGCAAGATTGGTGATCAAAGGATTTAGACAATGCGAAGGTCTAGATTTCTTTGATACTTATTTGCCTGTTACGCAAATAACCTCGATTAGAATGGTACTTGCTATTGCCGCATTAAAAAAATTAGAAGTTCATCAAATGGATATGAAAATGACATTTCTAAACGGGGATTTAGAAAATGTACTATATATGAACCAACCTGAGGGTTTCATGGCTCCTGGATTAGAGAGCAAAGTTTGTAGGCTTGTTAAGTCATTATATGACTCAAGGAAATCTCTCAAACAAGGACATCAATTTTCACCATATTATGTAAGAATGTAGATTTGAAATTAATGGATGTATTTGTGATCGATAGTACATATGTACTCTTGTGTTATACATAGATGGTATAATCATCACTTGAAGTGATAACAAGATAAACAAATCTACTAATGACCCGTTGGAGTCAAGATTGACATGAACTTCATTAGTTGTTGAATATGGTTCTTGGAACTAAGGTCACGTGAACCAATATGGATTTGTTTTAAAGTCAAAAAAACATGTGAGTCCCTTGTTGAATAGATCTTACGTGATTGAGAAATATCAATAGAAGCATAGAGCTTAATAGCAATTTAGTATTATCGTTTCTTCTTAATTCTTGTGTTAAGATTCCGCATTAACACTTGATATTCATAGTCAGTGTCTCTCATATAGTTGATTTGGATTTATCCAAGTTATCTATCGTCTTACAAAGGCTAATCAGATCCTAAACCAAGGACCTACACATGGTGAACTGATGACCATTTGTTGTGTGGTGGTTAGCCAACACTCAAACCCTTCTCAATCCCATCAACCTTACTCTTTAGATTCTAACTCTACAAGTAACTTCTTGATAAATGTTATCAACTCTAAAGCCATAATACTGTCTTCTTCAGACTCCAACTTTAACTTTAGCATTTGCACTAGTAATTCCTTTTTCAAAGGATACTTCTTCTCTACAAGCATATGAATGACTAATCCTCCTTCAGTCACTAAAGTATGTACTCTTGAAGAACCATGTAGCTTCCAACTCACTATGTTCCAATCCAGCTGTGAGTTCCAAAACTTATCTTCATCATCTGGGTTGAACATAACCAACAAATCTCCCCAAAGTACTCTATCAAATCCTTCAGGAATCTCATCTTGAAATCTGTCCATTACCAGTTGATACACAGCATTCAAATCTTCTCTATCAAATATAGATAACACCCTCATCAAAGTACTAAAGTATCTCTTCTGTCCATTGCTTCTAATCACCACATTTTGATTTATTTCCTCTAAGTCTTCTGCTTTATCAGTCTGTGGTTTAGTTCCAAGACACTCTGTTTTCCATTCTTTGATAGGATATTTCCTATCAAGTATTTCATAATCCACTTCTTTTTCCTCATCTGGAACTATAGTTAAGTGTAATCTCAACTCATCATTCTCTTTCTCACTATCATCATCAGAAGTGTTTTGAATGTATCTTCTTTTTCTTGACTTCATCTTTTTCCTAGTACCAAGTTTTCTTTTTCTGGTACTTTCATCTCCTTTAATCTCGTCCTTGACTTCTTCTTTATTCTCCTCCTTGACTTCACTTTTAGATGAATCAACTCATTTCTCATTCATCCTTTTGATCAGTCTTTCATCTTCAGCAGACCCAATAGAGATAAAATTTTCATCTGACCTCTTAATCTTCTCATACAGGACTTGTATTTCTTCAAACTTCTTAATTTTCAGTTTAGAGTGCTTGAAGTTTCCTACATGCTTTAAGTAAATCATCATTTGATTTCTTAGTTGATTCTTGGTTGGTGGTCTATTCCTGATGGCTTCTGATCTTTGTTGAGCAAGGAATTTTCTTTGAGCAGCAATTGTGTCATGAAGGAACTTTGCTCTTTCTTCTATTGTAAATTGCTCTCTTTCTTGTTCTTGAAGCTTCTCAGCAAGAAGTCTATCTGCCTCAATCCTTGCCTTTATATCATCAAAACTTCTTATGAGAGCTTCATTGGTAGCTTTTTCTTCAACTATTCTGTTTCTTTCTTCTTTACCTTCCTACTCTTCTTGTATTTTCCTAGCCATCTCTTCATCACTCTCAAGCTGTTTAAATTTCTTCTCAGCTTGAGGAATATCATCAGATTTACTTTCAGATTTATCCTCCTCTTCAATCTTCTTCTTTCCTTTGTCTTTTGGATCAATCTTTGGAAGAGGCTTTAATGTCAAAAGTGATCTTGTAGAGGTAGGCCTAGGTCTATCAGCTTCTTCAATATCCTTCAACTCTACACCTTTCTCCTTTTCTCTAGAAACTGCTTTGGCTTGACTCATGTTGAGAAGAACCTTAGCTATTGTTTCATCATTACCAAATATTGTAGAAGTAAGTGTTTGAGTGGCTTGAGTAACACTTCCTTCTTCAGTATGATCTTCAGTACCTTTTGTTGGCCCATCAGTACTTTCAATTTGCTCTTTAGTACCTTCATTTTGTTCATCGGTACCTTCAATTTGCCTGTCAGTACTAACTTTGGATCCGTCAGTATTAACTATTGGTTTGTCAGTACTAACTTTCTCCTAGTCAGTACTAACTGCCTCCTTGTCAGTACTAAGTACATCTTCAGTACTAAGTATTTTCTCATCAATCTCCTTGTCTTCATCCACTATCTCTCTTGTCCTCCCTTCATCCTGAGCATTCTCTGTTTCCATATGATCAACTGTATCTTCAGGAATTTCATTAAATAGGGGATTTCTTTGAACTGATGATTCACCTTTAGCAAACTTCCTCCCTTGTTTGGATACAGACTCTTTGTGCACCCTTTGTTTCTTTGAGAAGCTCTTTCTAGTCAATCTTTGCTTCATGGAGACACTTTTTAGCCATGCTCTATGGTGTTTGATGACAGGTTTAGCTTGCTTTTTGAGCTTTGTGATCTGAGCCTTCAAGTGTTGTATTTCCTTGGCTTGATCTGAAACCTGTGTACATAAAGAGATACAAAGATCATAGACACCTTGGAGAGTTATTTCACCCTCAGTCCCTGAAAGGGATTTATCACTGGATGAATGACTTCCAAGATTTCCACCAGAAGTTTCTGGGATAGAATCAGGAATAATAGGAATGGGTGAGGGTCTTGGGGATAGGTCAGTCTGTTGCTCAAAAGGTACCTCACTAGTTTGAGCAGGAGATGAGTCAGTCTGTGGCTCATTAGGTACTTCACTAGTGGGAGCAGGAGAGGGTATAGGTTGTGCTTCAGATGGTCTTTCTGAAGGAGCACCCTCAACCTGAGTTGGTTGTACCAACATAGTAGCAAACAAAGGAGTGACTTTCCCTGAGAAATGTTTACCCTTCTTAACCATAAAAGAAAAGACTTTACTAGTTAAAGTATTTACAGGAAAATGATCTAAAGGTACAGACACATTAGCTAGTTGTTTATCTAAAAAGATAGAAATAAAACGTGGGTACATTACAAACTTTTTCTTAGCATCTAAATGTCTAAGCATACCATCAAAAATTAATTTAGAAAATTATACTTCTGATTAGATGTTAAGCAGATGACAGCAGTGGCAAAATTAAACAAGCCAAACCTCCTGAAGGAACAATGTTCTCTAAATTGAAGCTGTACATATTGTTTTGTCTGGGGATTTTAAGTAGTACTTGATTTTCATCAGGTAACTTAAATTCAGGAGACAAAACAAGACATTCAGAGTCAGTAAACAGAACCTTGTTCTTTTTGTCACACATTTGTGACACAGAAAAAAGATTGAAATGCTGAAGTTCTTTCACAA
>BQNB010103224.1:0-21431 GCA_026074375.1 Tanacetum coccineum | reverse complement strand
AATATCAATCCCACGAAGTGAAAGGTTAAGTCTCGTGAGGAGCTTATCCAAACAAACTTTCCACACTAAAATATTTACCATGTTTGGCTTAATAATCAGACTTATGTTAACTAGTTCTGTTCGAGATTTATTCATTTGTATCCGGATATGCTCTGTATTTTTCATTATATTTTCATTTTGTAGTATAAAAAAGGAATAGGTATGTCTAGGGCTGAGCATATGGACCGTTCGACCGGATCGGACTAGAAAACCGGACCGAACCAGACCGGACCGAACGTATTTCGCTCCGGTCCTCGGTCCGGTGTTTTGGACCAATTCGGTCTTCGGTTTCGGTCGGTCCGGTCCGGTCTTACCAAAAAACCCAATGATTATGCTTTATAGGACCGGACCGGACCGAGGACCGAACCGGACCGGACCATACCATTTCGGTCCCGCGTTTTGGACCATTTCGGTCTCGGTCCGGTTTTAGACCGATGCTCACCCTAGGTATGTTTATTCCTTTTACGAGTAAATTGCAAAAATGGTCCTTGTGGTTTGGCCAAATTGCAGATTTGGTCTGTCGAATTTCGAAATTGCAAAAACAGTTCGTATTTTGAAGGTTTGACTCCACTTTTGGTCATTGGTCGAACTAAAATGACTAAAATACCCCTCTGTTCTTTTACAAAAATCAGGGGTATTTTAGTCATTTTAGTTTGACCAATAACCAAAAGTGGAACCAAACCTTCAAAATACGGATTGTTTTTGCAATTTCAAAATTCGACAGACCAAATCTGCAATTTGGCCAAACCACAAGGACCATTTTTGCAATTCTCTCTATATAAAATAAAGCCACCAAAAATATGTATAGTTAAGGCGTTACCAAATCCCTCCGCACTTAGCTATTGCTTGCCTTCAAGCAATTAAAATGAGAAAACAAGATTCATTTATCATGGACGTGGAGAAAAATTGATTTTTATTTTAACAAGTGTTTATCCGCTTTATAACTCTTCAGGCATAGACATATAACATAGTCACCTCACAGAATTGATATATTTATTTTTATTCACACAAGTCACTCATATTGGGTTTTTATTTATAAGATCACTCAATTTGCACAGACATAATCTAGACAGCTACCATATGCTTGTATAAGACACATAAACATGACCGATAGGGCGTGAGCACCAAATAAAATCTTAAAGAGGCATAATATAGGAATGTGGTGTAGGTAAACATGGGAAACATAATGATTTCATGTGCCAAACCAAAGCCTTATAACAACATAACACTTTTTTTAACATCAAATTGATATAATCAAGAAAACTAAGGCTGGCACAGAACTTAGGCATTGAGCAGATTGTACTTGGGAATTTTTAGCATTAAGAGCGAGTGCTGCAGAATAGCTGGATTACATGGGTATTATTTTACCTCTTATCATGAGAATTTGTCTATAAATTAACCTCACTATGGTCTAGTAAATGATAATCATGTGCAAGTTCTAGAACTACTAAATTATCGGCACTCTCATAAAATATGCAACAAGTATGCATCAAAGGCTAGAATTTACCTCACAATCTAGTGGATTATTTTGTGCTAGTTATAATGTCAATCCGATTGGATTTGCCTTACTAGGTGAGATACATATTTTATATTTGGAAGAAAAACTATATATTATTTTTTTAATAAAATATCAGTTAAAGCGTGGCCAAATTACAGAGCAAACATGGAGGGAAATAATATTTAATTTTTTCTATTTGACTCATCCTCCATGTAACTTTTGCCCTTTATGTGTTCTTGGTATGTGCCTAAATACATATACCGTTAACCTTTAAAACCGGACTTAAATGACAAAAAAATAAATCAAAAATACATTGTATTTGTATATTTTTACTTATATTGTGCAGGAAACGGATATCTGACAAAAGGACGAAAAATCAAGTCAAAACAGACAAAATCGAGCACCGAATGGAAAAGCGTGAAAAAGCCAAAGTCAAAAAGTCAAAGTCAAAAAGTCAAAGTCAAAGTCAACCCCGAAAACTCAACCTGGTCAAAGCTGAATCCGATATTGAAGAAATACTTAATGTGCCCACCCGTACCCATCTAATGGGCCGGGTCAGCCCATTAAGTCATTTATATCAAGACTAATAAGCTTTAAAGCTTAAAATGGCCCATTGCCATTTTTAATCAAACCGGCCCAAAACCTAGCCCAACATACCACTTAACAAGCCTGATATAAGGTTGTTATGCTTTGTGACGTCCGTTAGTCACAAGGACCATTCATGTAATAAAGATGTATAACTTCAAGGGCTGAACTTTCCATCCCCGTAAAACCTTCATCACCACAAAGGACGATTCTTGCAAATAAACTACACAAGTTCAGGGACTTAATTTTCCAATTCCTCAAACCTTTACCCTGTTAAACACAAACCCATTTTTCCCGCCACACTATTCATTGTCCCTTTCCTCCACCTCGTCCACTGTTCCCACCAGCCATAAACATCACTCTCCAATCCATCCCCACCTCACAAAACAACAGTCCACCTTGGCAATCCTATAAATTTTCATTGGCTATTGGGAAATTGACCAAGATCAATGGTTGTGATGATCCCCCTTGGTGACCAAGAAAGATTAAGGGCTATGATGAAGACTAAGACTTCTCTCACAAAGAAAACACAAGTGCTCAAGCCTCTTAGAGAAGAAGCACAAGTAAAGACCCGAGAACTAAGAATTTCTAGTATAAATAGGGTTCTTGTAACTCATTTTTGCTTGTCTTGATTTTTACAAATTTTGACCAATTTTAATACTGTCTTTTAAATACTTGTCATTTAATTTTTAAGCATTGTAATCTTTTTCCAGTTAATGAAATTTCAAGTTTTCTTTTAAATATTGTCATTTACTTACTTGTCTTTTAAATTCAGTTGTTAAGCTCTTATATAAGCTTTTGAATCATTAAAAGCTTATATTTAAGCTTGTTTTCAATTCTGTCTTAAAAAACCAAAAATCACATAAATCTGTCAAAGATTCATGGAGCATGGTGTATTTTGGATGGCCATTGGTTTAGAGCTTCATGGGAAGCATTAGGTCTGGTTTTGAGTGTTAAATACTTGCCAAAAGCTTTGGACTTTTGTGAGTTTCATTTCTCATTTTTAGCTTATTTACTGTAGCACTGCTTATTTACTGTTCCTTACTGCTTATTGTTGCTTATTTATGTTGTTTATACTTATTTATGCTTTTTTATTGCTTACATATCATTTGTTTGAGTTTTTAGTTTAAACTGCCTTTAAATGCTTCTCACTGCTTATTGCTTATTTGCTTATTTTAATGCTTATCTTTGATTGAAATCTGCTTATTTTTGCTTAACATTGCATGGTTATTATCTGTTTTTAATAAACTTGGCTTAATTCAGTGTAAAATAGCTTAAAAAAGGATTCATATAACTTAAAGGGGTGTTTGGTTTAAGACTAAAAATGGGTCAAAATGAGTGTAAAGTTGTTTTGGGTCACTAAGTCAAATTTAACAAGCCTTTTTAAGTCTTTTTCATCTATTTTTAAAAGTTTTAAAAGTCTTAATCTCTTTTTCAAAGTGTTTAGTAGTTATGGTTTGAATCTGTGAACACATACCTTAATTAATCAGCTTGTTTGATTATATTTTTGAATCTTGTGTTTTTATGATGTTTTTATGCTTGTTTAAGTGTTAGAACAAAGTTTTAATCAAGGCTTTAAGGTCTGCAAGTTTGGTTTGTGTATTGTCAAAATTTGTCTAAGTGTTTTCAGTTTTAAAAAGCCATATTGCAATCTAACTTTTTAGTTAGTTAAAATTATTTTTAGAGTGTGAGTTTTTAAGCATAAGCGCATTGGTTGTCTTAGTCAATCTGTTTCAGCTTATTTCTCATTTTTAACTTATTCTAGATAGTTAAAATTAGGTCTGCAAGTAACTACTTCTCTTTTTAAGAAAACCAAAAAAATGGTGCATGCTGTGTAAGAAGCCGTTTTCCTTCAGCTTTTTCTTGGCTTATAAGTGTTTCAAACTCCTTATTGATTGCTGATTATTGTAGCTCTTAGGACAAGCTTTAAGGGCATATAAGCTGTTTAGCCATAAGGTTCCATCCTAGGGCTTAAAATTAAGCCCAAAAGTGCCCTTGTGCATGTTTGGTTTACAGTTTTAGACCAAAGAGCTTATTTGCTTATTTAAGCATTTTAGCTGTTAGGTTTGCTTTATTTAGGTTCAGATTTGCTTATTAGGTTAGTTTCAAGCCATTTTAGCTTATTCTACCTAGGTTAGAGCTTATTCAAGCTTATTAACCTTTTAGCTTAGAAATTTTTAGTTTAAAGCCTTCCAAGTGATTCTGTCATTTTTAAGCTTAATTTAGCTCAATTCAGTTGCTTATTTTTGAGCCTTAGTGCTTTTTAGATATAGTTTGTTGACTTTTGTTAGCTTATTTTATTTTCTAATGCTTATTTAGTCTAAAAAAAATGCTCAACAGTTTAGCTCTTTAGGACTTAGTGTTAAAAAGCCATATCTGTCACTCTTTTTAGCTTATTACTGTGCTTATTTTTGGTTCTCATAAAAAGTCATTTTTTTAAAATTGCTTATTTTCGGGTCCTTAAGCTTTTCCATAATTTTTTTTTGCAAAATAAAAAACTTTGGGAAATTGTGAAGTCTAGGGTAAGCAAGGCTCGAACCCTGGACCTCAACAGCCTCAACCAAAACTTTTAACACAACACACACAAACCACTCTGCCCTTGGGTCTTTTCCGTTCTTCTTTGCACAAAATAATCCTTTATATACGTTTTTCCCCTTTTAGCTTATAAGACCGTTTCGGCTTATTTCCAGCTTATTTAGATAAGCTGGGTAACTCTTATTTTTTCATAGATTCACCATTGTCTTAAGAACTTTTCAGATTTTTCCCAATTCGTTTAGTATTTTTAATTAACTTTTCTTATTAAAACAGTTTTTAATTCATATTAAATAAATAAAAATCAAAAAAATATAATTCTTTTTTTTTAAATTTTCTTTTATCGTTTAGGACTTAGGAAAATTAAATTTGCGTTTGTAGGGTTAATTTTGTAAAATTCGATTTTTTAAAGAACGAGATTAGAATCCCGTTCTCATTTTTAGTGTTTTAGCTTAAATTGCTTTCATTTTAGGGTTTTTTTTACTTATTTGTGCATTTTGAATTGTAAAATTAGAATCCAAACCCGCAAACTTTAAAATCATTTAAAAACGCGATCACGAACTTAATCCTGATTTTCAATTCACACCTCATTGGGACCGACCCGGGAGATTTTAGATCTTGCTTTGGTCAAAAGTAATTTCTTTGAATCTTTTGGAATACGTATACTATATATTTGATATAACTACCCCTGAAAAGGCGGGTTATCAGATATCTGCTTCGAAGGATTGATGACTTGTTTGACCAACTACAAGGATCGAGTGTCTATTCTAAGATAGGCCTGAGATCTGGTTATCACCAACTCAGAGTTCGAGAGGAAGACATTACTAAGACGGCATTTAAAACACGCTATGGTCATTACGAGTTCCAAGTGATGCCTTTTGGTTTGACCAACGCACCGGCGGTATTCATGGATCTAATGAATCGGGTGTGCAAGCTGTATCTGGATAAGTTTGTGATAGTATTCATAGACAACATCTTGATCTGCTCAAGGAATGAGAAGGAGCATGAGGAACACCTTAAGTTAATCTTGGAATTACTTAAGGGGGAGTTGTATGCCAAATTCTCAAAGTGTGATTTTTGGCTTCCAAAGGTGAAATTTCTTGGACACGTGATTGATAGTGAAGGCATTCACGTTGATCCTGCTAAGATTGAGTCTATTAAGGATTGGGTATCGCCCAAGACTCCCACAAAAATTCGCCAATTCTTAGGTCTTTCAGGTTACTACCGACGATTTATCGAAGTCTTCTCGAAGATCGCTAAGCCTATGACTAAGTTGACGCAAAAGTGCGTGAAGTTTGATTGGGGAGAAAAGGGAGAGGCAACATTCAATAGTTAAAAAGGAAACTGTGTAGTGCGCTGATTCTGTCGTTGCCAGAAGGAACTAACAACTTCGTGGTTTATTGTGACGCTTCACACAAAGGCTTAGGAGTAGTTTTGATGCAAAAGGGGAAGGCCATAGCTTACGCATCCCGTCAACTCAAGGTTCATGACAAGAACTATACGACTCACGACTTGGAGTTAGGAGCAATAGCATTTACATTGAAAATGTGGCGACACTATCTGTATGGCACCAAGTGTACCGTGTTTACTAATCATACAAGTTTGCAACATATCTTGGATCAGAAGGAATTGAACATGAGACAACGTCGACGATTAGAATTGCTCAGTGATTACGATTGTGAGATTCGTTATCATCCTGGAAAGGCGAACACGGTGGCTGATGCCTTGAGCCGAAAGGAACAGATTAAGCCACTACGAGTTCGAGCCTTAGTTATTACTATTAGTCTAAACCTTTCATCCTAAATTTTAAATGCTCAAGCTGATGCAATAAAGGAAGATAACATCTTGGAAGAGAATCTTCATGGTATGAACAAGGAGTTTGAGACCCGTCCTGATGGGACACTCTTTATTGAGAAGCAGAGTTGGTTAGCACGTCTGGGAGGATCGAGAGACTTGATCATGAATGAGTCACACAAGTCTAAGTACTATATCCACCAGGGATCTGATAAGATGTACCATGATCTCAAGAAGTTGTATTGGTGGCCCAATATGAAAGCAAAAATTGCCACCTATGTTAGTAAGTGTCTAACATGTGCAAAAGTTAATGCAGAATACCAAAAACCATCTGGATTGTTGGTTCAACCTGATATTCCCAAATGGAAGTAGGAAAATATAACAATGGACTTTATCACTAAGCTGCCAAGAACATCAAGTAACCATGATACGATTTGGGTAATCGTTGATCTACTCACAAAATCTGCCTACTTTTTACCAATGAAGGAGACGGATTCAATGGTGAAACTAACTAGGCTTTACTTGAAGGAAGTGGTCTCGTGGCATGGAGTGCTAGTTTCAATCATATCTGATAGAGATAGCAGATTCACCTCTCATTTTTAGAAGTCACTTCAAAAAGCCTTAGGTACTAGTATGGATATGAGCACCACTTATCATCCGCAAACCGATGGTTAAAGTTAAAGGACCATTCAAACACTAGAGTATATGTTACGTGCATGCGTGATAGATTTTGGCAATGGTTGGGATAGACATTTTCCCCTAGTAGAGTTTTCGTACAACAACAGTTATCACACAAGCATTAAGGCTGCACCGTTTGAGGCGTTGTATGGTCATAAGTATAGATCCCCTGTCTGATAGACTGAGGTTGGAGATAGCCAACTCACTGGTCCAGAGATCATCCATGAAACGACTAAGAAGATTATTTAGATAAAGAGCAGAATTCAAGCCGCCTTTGTTCCCCAAAAGAGTTACGCAAATGTAAGGCGTAAACCTCTTGAGTTTCAATTAGGAGACAAGGTCATGATGAAAGAATTGTCATGGAAAGGAGTGATACGTTTCATCAAACGAGGAAAGCTGAACCCGCATTACATTGGACCTTTTAAGATTTTAGTGAAGGTTGGGACTGTCGCTTATCGACTCGAACTTCCAGAATTATTAAGTAGAGTCCATAGTACTTTTCACGTGTCAAACTTAAAGAAGTGTTTGTTGAACGAAACACTTGTTATACCGTTGAATGAAATCCAAATCGACGACAAGCTTTATCTCGTCGAAGAACCCGTAGAAATCTTGGACCGCGAGGTCAAACATCTGAAACAAAGCCGCATTCCTATTGTCAAAGTACGATGAAATTTGAAAAGAGGTCCTGAGTTTACTAGGAATGTGAGGATCAGTTCCGAAAGAAATACCCACATTTTTTTTCGACCCCGTTACCACATCGAATACCATGACTTGAGCTTTGTGGACAAAGCTTTCTTAACGAGGAAAGACTGTGACACTCTAAAATTTCGTAGGTCAATAACTTTCTATTTACGTGTACTAGTTTGACTTTTATAGGTTACATGTTTGATTTGACCTAAAACCAGGAAGTTGTCTCGCGTATAACTAAGAAACAATCACTGGACGCGTTCCGGATTTAGACTAAGTGTAGTCTTCTCATGACTAGCGTGTTATGAATTTTTGGGCATATTTCTATATGTCGCGTGTTTACATTTTACAAGTTTTGTAGATAGAGCATTTTGCATTTGCATGCATGCATGAATACATATTTACCCTTTTAAAATAGTATCTAGATATTAAGTGATGCATAAAAATTCAAATTTTGAAAAAGTTGGCCCCCTCCCTTCTCCTTGCTACTCGTTCGAACCCCACATACAACCAACACACCACATGAAATTTGTTTGCTAGCCTAACCATATTTGTACCAATTCTTGCACATTAAGTTTATCATGTAGCATAACCAATAGTACCAAATGATCACATTTTTGTCCCTCTTGTCTCCCCCACCACCATGTGGTTTTTGTTTTCTATTCATGTGCTACGTAGTCACACATACATTTGTTGCTTAGTCTAGTCCTTCCCATAAAAACCTATAACTTATTTTGTCTACTACAAGAATTGAGCCCCACAACTTTGGAACCCATGTGTGAGTTTCAAGTATAAAAAGAGGGCTCATGCCTTCATTTTTACACACACATAAACTCTTATCAAATTTTTCTCTCTTTCTTTCTCTTCTTCTTGTTCGGCCGAAGGGTGTTCATTTTCTTTGATCTTTCAAGTCTTGGGTTCACATACACACTAGTGGTATATTGTTTGGTTTATTCAGATTACTTTCGGATCGATTTCGGGCTATATATACTTATATTTTTGGGTTAATCTTTATTTATTTTCCTCACTTTTGTAAGTAAATACTTCTTGCACATTTTTATACACTTCATATCATTCACATACTTATCTCATGATCATATGCATATATTTATCAACATACTTGTTCTTTTATAAAAACTACACTTTTCTTTATAGAGACTACATTTAAAATGTTTATATATATTAAAGTCATATATAAAAAGTCCATACTTGAGCTCGTTATTATTTTATAAAACTACATCTTTACGAAATTCATTTATTTATGCTTATACTTATATTATTGATGATATCTTACTTAAATATTGATACTCGTGGAAGTGTTGTGGATATAAATAGTTTTTAGGATGAGGATGTATTTGTAAGTGGATTGTGGATTTCTGGATTTGCGGATTTTGGATTTGTGATGTTGGATTTTGGACTATAGGAATAGGAATAGAATCAGTGGAAGGGAATAAATAGGTAGAAAACTTAGTTACGTTTTTATGGTCGATTAATATTTGTTAAAAACGGATTTATATCGGATAAACGGTGATTTGTTAATATAGACGAAATAAATATGTTTTTCTAAGCCCCGTTTTTATAGAGTCAAAATTATATTTTAAAAAGTGTCTAAAACGTGTATTTCAAAAGAATAAATATTATTTGTACTACTTTAAAGGCTTTTATTATAAAAAGACTTAACGAGCCTTACGTTGAAAATAGTAGTTAGACTATAAATAGACTATAGGAAATACTAATAGCATAAATTTGGAATTTAACGAAAAAACATAGTAGCGAGCTACGACTCTTTAAAGTTGGACAAACTTTCTTATAAAAATGTTAGAAACTTTTATTAAAATGTTGACTTTTACGAAAACATAGTTTGACTTTAAAAGTCAAACTTGAACATGTTAAGGTGATAAATAGTCAAACAACTCATTTGCATACTCATATATCATTTTCATCAACCTAAAGCATGCATACATAATTTTGGTTGCGGTTAGAAGTTGCACCCTTTCATACTTGACTGAACATTCTCTGTTGAACGATTTGCTTGAGGAGAGTTTATAGCCCCACGTTTAATACTCTTTATGTAAATTGTTTTTAACTTTTAGGGTGAGAAACATTGCTTGCTTTTAACTTTGGGCACAAATGCTTTACTTAAACGTTTACAGATATGCCTAAGTACCCTTAGCTCACTACTGCCACTATCATGAACCGTTAGTTACTGTGAGTAAGCGTGAGTGTTATTAATAGATCTATTGGGACTGATAATCCTCGTCCAGATTATGGTGATTCTACCTGAATCGGGTACGCACTCTTAGTACCGATTCAAACAGACATATAACAAGTCGGATTTCTAGGTATTTTGAGTTAGATACCTACTTGGCAACCTTACTTGGCATTTATTTGCTACATGACATCAGCTTCGGTGCCATGAGCTTAGCTCAATCGTAAATACCTTTTTGGTGATATTGTATGTGTTACAATAGTCACACGTTTTAAAACTTGTGGTCCTTACTATTGTTTTACCTTAAACCTATGAACTCACCATCGTTGTATTAACCTTTTAAGCATGTTTTTCTCAGGTTCTTAGCTTTGGAACTTGATGTGCAATATTGTGACAATCGGTTTCTAGATTTTAGTATTTTAAAAATACTATAATTATATAATCGTGTCTTTCTATCTTGTCAGTTTTCTTGGAGAAAGTTGAAAAGTTGACTTCGGTTGACTTATTTTGCGCAAAACGGTTACGGTTTAACCGGGTTTAGAGAGAGAGTTTTGAGTTTCGTAGGTGAATCAATTTTGATTCGTCCTTCCGTATCGGAGTGTTTATGTTGTTTTTTAATGCTTTTCGGGAAGTTTTCTCGTGTTCAGCGAAAATTGTCACGCAACGCGTACCTGCACGACAGTTAATTAGAAAACGTGTTTAATAGTCTTGGGTGAATTTAACGCACTTATTCGAGAAGTGGTTTCATAATTTGAGTAACGTTCCTCTAAGTACGTAAATCATTGATGTGTGATTTAAGATCTATCAGAAAACGGGTGTTTTCGTGAAATTTAATTAAAGTCCGTGATAATCGTGAAAGTTAAATTTTGAAGCATATTTAATGTGACAATACATATATTGAGAGTCGAGAAACTGTTAAACTTATGAGTAGGGTTTTGGTTAAATTTAAACTAACCTCACATTTTTTTGGTCCTGACACGTCCGTTAATGTTAAAGATAAATTTTGGGGAGTTTAATTTGGAAATATGTCGTGTAAATACTCTAAGTTCTTGGAAAAATGTTTTTAGATTCAATAAAAATACTAGATAACTTCGGGTAACATTTTAAATCGATGAAACTTGAGTCTTAAACAAACCCGACACAAAAAGAGGCATCCCGAGACCCCCTAGGATCCCAATCGGTTTCATGGTGGCCAAGGGGACAAGGGTGCCAAGTTTTTAGCTATAGTGTCTATCATGGGTACATATATATTTTGTTTAATTCCATAACACACATATCTCATTAGCTTTCAAAATCAAACACACGCACTTTCTCTCTTGTCTCTCTTGCGTCCGAAATCTACACACATACAAATCCTTACAAATTTTGCAACTTGATCAAGAACGTGAAGATATAGAAGTCTTGGGTTGATTCTAGTGTTCGGTTATTGTTTAAACTTCGTTTGGGTAGTCGGTTCGTGTTCTTCTGTCTTTTCAAAACCCTCTTTGTAAGTTTGTCTAAACCTTAAATAAGTTATACTTTTATGTTTATTATGATCATCTTAAGCTAGTTGTACGGTGCGTTTGTTAAAAATCAAAACTTAAAAGTTTGAAACGAAATTAAAAAGGGTGCGTTTGGTTTTGACGTGGGCAAAAAGAAAAGAAACAAAATGGTCATTTTAATATCATAGTTGTTATGGTAAAATAACTTTTGTGTCAAGTACTTGTTTGGCCTTATTGCGAAACGTAGCTTAAAAATAAGCTAGTTTAGGGCTTATTTGCTTTTGGGCTTTTGTTTGGTCTCGGCCCAACCGAATGTAAGGGTGAGGTATTGGGCTCGGCCCAATACTCAATTGGCTTATTCGGTTATGGCTTATTTGGTTTAGCTTATTGGTTTTGGCTTATTTGGTTTTGGCTTATTCGGTGTCGGCTTATTGAGCTTTGGCTTATTTGATTTGGCTTATTTGATTTTGGCTTATTTGAATTTGGCTTATTTGGTTTTGGCTTGTTTGGTTCGGCTTATTTAGCTTTGACAAATTTGGTTATGGCTTATTTGAATTTGGCTTATTTTGGCTTCGGCTAATTTTGGTTTATATTTTTAGGTTTACATAAAGTTCTTGGGCTTATACTTTGACTTTGGGCTTATAATAATAAAACGAATCTTGGAAACTTAGTAAATATGTTTTGGATCTCTATTGGGCCTTAAGGCCCAATAAGCGAAAACTAGTCGTCTTATACGTTTAAAAAGGACTTTTAAAAGTAAAACATGTTCATATTGGCATTGAAAGCCGTTTGAGGAAATACACTTGTTAAAATATTGTGAGATATAGAATTTGGCGTTTTGTCGAAAAGTGGTGAAAATTAGGAAAAGAGTTTGAAATTGAGATTTGAAATCTTGGGGAACGTTGTGTAAACAGACGGGTTATGTCAAATTTTTTATAAAAACAAGTCACACTTAGAATATATTATGGAAAACTTATTTTTGTGTCGATCCGACTAAAGGACAAAATGTGACTTTTAATAGACATTAAGTGTCAAAATTGAACGATCAAGCATGGTCATGTTAAGATGACAAGATTTTATAATTACCCTTTTTAGCCGATAAGAAGACGAAAATAATAAAATATTATTATTTTATTATCATACGTACATATGTACTTTAACGTTGCGGAGATGTTTATTGATGTGTGTTTTACAAGCTTTAAATTTATAATACTAGAAATACCGGTTAATTGACTAAAACTCAACATTCGGGCAAGTATACCCTATTCAAGTGTAATATAGTTTAGGTAAGTCAAGGTCGTTTCACGAGAATTAAAGTTTTCACAGTTTGTAATTAAGGTGCTAAGGCTAAAATGATTGTCACGGATCAAATTAACCATAAACGTGTATGCTATAAAGAAAGCTATAAAGAGATGATTCAAGCAAATGATTAAAGTATATTTGTTTGAAGTGTTTAGGATAGTGTTTATAAGTTTAGAGAATAAAGATATCAATAGTTATAAATCCTTTCGGCCTTTAAATATAACTCGTGATTATATCGATTAATAACAACAAATTCTTTCGACCTTTATAAGTTATTATAACCAATATACATTGTGGTATGATAAAACATGGATTAGTAAGTAGCCTTTCGACCTTTGTACTTAGATAAATCATATATTACCAATTCAATAAACAAGTATCCAAACACTCTGTATCCAAGATCACATTATGCCCAAACAAACATATAATGATTACTCCATAATCATAGTAACAAAACACATAACATTCATCATGAACTCAGTAAAGATAATATTCAAAAGAGTAACAAGATTTATACCGATTCCAAGAGCAAAATATGGTGATTTCACAAGAATTCTCCAAGAACACTTTATTATATTCAAAGCAAAACCCGGAAACTATGAACAATTCTATCACAAAAGCTTATAGTTTCAAAATACACTTCAATAACACTTCCTAGGATGGATTAAACCATGGAAATTCAGCAACAAGAAGAATTATATGCGAACAAGGGGTGTTTGGCAATGGGTTTTATGATGAACACTTAAAGAATTATGGTTGATTCTTCAAGTGTATATGTTCTTATGTTCTGAAAATATGAAGATGAGGTCTCGGAATGATGGTCGGATTCTGGAAATAATGGTGGAGAGTGGTGGTGGTCGATGGTGGTGATGGTGGTTATGGTAGTTATTGATGGCGGTGATGGTGGTTTAAAAGGGAGCTTGGATCCTTGGTTTGTCAAGCCAAGATCACCAAAATTACCTCCTCTAAGTGTTACACACGAAGTAGGAGTTGCGTGTGAGATATGAGAGCCAAAAGAGGCTTTTTATAGGCAAATATACTCGATTAAGTACCGAAAGTTTTTATAATTAACCAATTTATATACAAAAAAGCATTGATAACGCATATAGAAACATGTATAATTTTAGCGTTATCAAATCCCCCCACACTTAAAATTTGCTTGCCCTCAAGAAAATCTAAGAAAAGAAGTTTTAGAACCAAGGTCCTAAGTGACAAGACAAGGAAAATTTTTAAATTTTGATATTTTTATATTTTTCTGAAAAAAGTTATTAAGTGTGAAAAGTCGAAAATATTTTTGTTTTTTTTTAAAATAAGTACAAAAGGCGCAAGCACTCCCCCACACTTAATGGTTTGCTTTTCCTCAAGCAAAATAAGGAAAAATAGGCTTTACCAAAAATAGAATTGTGAAAAATATTTTTGGATTTTAATATGTGAAAACAAAGATGTTTGACAATACCCAATGATCTTCAAGCTGTTATAACATGACTAAGCACCTCACGAATAAGGAAAAGTATAATTAACTCAAACACTCGTATGTGATGTAATACATGGTAAAAGGAAATCACACTCAATTGCTCAGACATGATCCATTTCATACCATAGGCTTGTACAAGAAACAAAACAAATCAGATGGGGCGTAAGCACCAGGTATAATTATCAAAAGAGGACTTTTATTTGGGTTGTAATGTTAGACTAAGGGTTAATTAGGGTATGGATAAGGCATGGGAAATATATACTATAAATGGTTTTATATTATACATGTCGACAAGTCCAAGAAACTCATGTTGCTAGTTACGACAATCCACAAAACCATGAGGTAGTCGAACCTCTCATCAATATATCCGGCTCATATCATAATGTAGCAATACGTTGCAGGTGCCAACAACAATTTAGCTTTTATTCATCACTTTTTTTTCTTCGATTTTTTTTTCTTTTTCAAATCCACACAACTAATTCCCCCACACTTGAGATAAGAATACACCACAAAAAAATACATAATAGAAGGTGATCGATCTTAATCTTCATTGAAATGGCACAGTCTTCGTAACAAAACGTTAACAAACTATCAATCAAAAATCAACCAAACATACCAAGCAACTAGCAACCAACCATTGGGACTTTCGACAAGGGGTTATGGCTAGGCTAATGGTTATATATTTTTGGATTTTTTTTTCTTTTTTTCAGGGGATAAGGTAATTTTGGGTAAATCTGCGGTTGCCTCTTTATCACATAAAAATACTTTTATCACGCGAACGTGATCTCACTGCGGTCTCGTAATGATTTCAAGCACAAGTTCTATAATCAATAAATCACCGGCACACTCGTAATCAAAGGAATCAAGCATAAAAGATGTATGCTATATACAGGCTCAAAATCCTCATATATTTACTGGATGATTATAAATGCACAAGTAATGTTATCGATCCCGAGTCGGATCTGCTCTATCAATCAAGACACATCGTTGGTTTCAAAACTTTATTTATGTACTATGTTTTATTCTAATATATTAACCTAAGTGGCAAAAGAATTTGAAAATAGATTAGATTTTTAGATTACTAAGGGCGAACAAATATTACAAATTAATAATGAGTCTAATTTTTCAAATTTATTTTCCCCCACACTTAAGTTGAGCAATATGCGTAATTTAGAAAATAACTTAAAAGTGGGATAAGTGGGAAAAATAAATATAAGAGAAACAAGACTTCCCGGGGCTCATAAGTGCTCGGCTGAATTCTGAAAGATACGATGTGGAATAGAACGCCATCATATGTATTCTACCACATGTAATATAATAATCAAAATATATCGGTCCCCAAATGTAACAGTACCACCAATCCAAGCTCCACTTATTTATTTAATCTACAAAATAAACACACTACAAAAACTATAAAATACAAAAGCGCACTTTCGTAGGTAACACGGTTGCATTTAGCGTATGCAACAAGCTTTTAAACCCCTCGGTGGCCCGAGTGGACGAGTTATAGTCTCGTGAGGGTTTCCAGCGAACACACCCACAAAGTTCAAAACATTTTTTTTGGAAATCGAGTAAGAAGCATAAAGACTTTATATGCGTCAAACTTGTCAAGCTACAAAGTTTTTCGTTTTATATATTTTAGTTATATATTCTATTATTATTATTATTTACTAATACTACCACTATTATTATTATACTTAACTCAATTTAAGATTACTTGACAACACGGTTCAAGTGAGAATGATCCATCTTAAAACGTTGAGGGTAAGGCATTTTTGGTATGTACTCACGGAATGGATATTCTTTTGTTTTCACCACGTGATATCCCCTTTTTGAAGTTTTAATAGGTTTATATTTTTCGATTTTATTGTTAACGATAATAGGAGGTGGTGGATTTTTTTAAATTTTTGGAGGGTCATCGGACTTTCCACTCACAGTGAATACGGCATTCACGCGCTCAACTTGAGCAGGAGGAGGAGGTGGGTCAGCCCTACCGGTTTGTTTAAAAGAAATGTTTTGAGATTTCTCCCTCTCATCCATTTTCCTTTTCATGTTTTTAATTTTAGTTTGGAAATTCTTTTCGTTTTGCTTCATCATTATAATCATATTGTTAACATTTTTCTTGAAAAACATACTTGTAACCCTTTGACTATCTGAGAATTTGGTTATTGATTTTTCGAGATCTGTTTTAGATTGATCGTCTTTGTCAAATTTTTTTATCATAATCAGTCCTCATGCTACAGATACATCTTTAGAAATCTTCGAGATCATTTTTCACATCATTGTTTAATTCTGTCGTGATTTCTCAGAATCATCAGGATCATGAAGGGATTGGTGAGAATATGGATCTCGGTTTTGATAACCTTCAGATTAGATGTAAACATTTAATTGTTTGATGTAAACAATTATTTAACACTTGCTTGATGTAAACATTTAATTGTTTGATGCCCGTTTACATTGAATGATAATTTTTAGCTTACGCGATTGAACTTAACGATTACGATTTAAAAGCAAACGCGTACAATACTAAAAAATACATAGTGAATTTATTGACGTCGTAAATGACCCTAAAACACGGGGTGTTATAGTCTCCCCTCGTTAAGTGAGCCTTGTCCTCAAGGCTTAAGACGCGACACTTGACGACGGTGCGGTCTTTGTGAAGAGGTGTAGATATTTCTTCCTGAATGGATCTTCGCGTTCCCATGTAAACTCAGGGCCTCGCCTAGAGTTCCATCAAACCTTGACAATTGGGACACGGCTTCGCCTCATCTGTTTGACTTCATGATCCATGATTTTGACCGGTTCCTCGACGAATTAAAGCTTGTCATCAAAATGTAGTCCATCCAACGGAACGGCTAATGGTTCATCGGCATAGCACTTTTTCAGGTTGTATACATGAAACGTATTGTGAACCTGCTTAGCTCTTCAGGAAGCTCAAGCATGTATGCAACAAATCCAACCTTTTCCAACACTTTGAATGGTCCAACGTACCTAGGGTTCAACTTCCCCTGTTTGCCAAAACGTACGACCCCTTTCCAAGGTGAAACTTTAAGCATAACTTTATCCCCAACATGGAATTCCATCGGCTTACGCTTTAAATCGGCAAAACTCTTTTGCCTATCACGGGCGACTTGCATCATTTGCTTGATCTGGATGATCTTCTCGGTTGTTTCTTGAACTAATTCCGGACCAGTGAGTTGCACTTGTCCAACCTCGGCCCAACACACAGGTGAACGACACTTTCGACCATAAAGTGCTTTAAATGATGCAGCCTTAATGCTAGCGTGATAGATATTGTTATACGAGAACTTGACTAATGGCAAATGGTTATCCCAACCCTTTCCAAAACTAACCTTGAGGACAAAAGCAGTAGGAAAAATCTTACAAAAATACTACACGTTTAACCGGTATATGATTACCGGGTCGTTTTCCCAAAGACTTATGAAATTGAGACCTCGTTTGTTATTTGGACAATGACTTGAATTGGTTCGAAGATGATTGTTTGCTAAAATCCTAATAGTGAGCAAATAAAGGCACAATTAAATCTAACTACAAAAAACGTTAACGGGATTAAGAAAACGCGACAAATAAGCAATTGAACTAAAATTAAACCCTAAATGCTTTTCTAAACTTTTTTCTAATCCTAAATGACTATTTAAAAGAAAATGCTAAGGAAATTCTAAAACGAGGGTGTTTAAATCTTAAAAACTAAGAAAACAAGAACGGGGATCGAACCCCGTTCTTTAAAAAGTGAACTTTCAAAATATTAACCCTACGGAAGTAAATTTCAACCTAAGCCTAGAATATGATAAAAGAAAATTTTATAAAAAATAGAAAATTATTTTTTTTTGCTTATTTTTCTATTTTTTATGATTTTTTAAAGTTTTTAACAAAATTAATTCACGAAAAATACTAAACTTATCCTAAAAATTATGGAAAAATACTGAAAAGTAGCTTATGAAGAGTAGATTATGTGAAAAATATAAGCTCAGTTAGAGCTTTTACGAATAAGCTCCTAAAAATGAAAATAAGCTACGAAATACTATTTACTACTAGTACTTAAAAAGTAGTTAAAAGAATAACCACTGCACCTTAGGACGTAAAAGTCCCAAGGGCGCAGTGGTAGTGAGTGTGTGGTGTGTTGTGTTATAAAAAGGTGAGGAGGGTAGAGGTCAGGGGTTCGAGCCTTGCTCACCCCTGACTTCCTCTCTTCCCTTTTTTTATATATTTTTTTTTGCAAAAACTTTGAAAAGCAAAACAGCTTATAATAAGCTATTTTTGTGAAAACAACTTTTTTGTAAGTCACTAAATAAGCTGAATAGAGCTTAAAACAGATAACACTTTAACTCTTTATAAAAACTCAAAGCACAAAATAAGCTTGGAATAAGCTTAAACTTAATAAAATAAGCTATGACTATCCTAACATTACCCTAATAAGCTATTTGGACTAAACTTAAGCTAAAATGACAAGCCATAAGCTGAAAAGCACTAATAAGCACTTATTACTAAACTGAATTCCAAACAGACTTTTAAGCAACTTTGAGCTTATTTTTAAACACACAAACAGATCCTTATGACTATAAGCCCTATACTACCTTAAACCTTTACCTAAAAGCTATTTGAAACAGCAAACAAAATACATTTTGAAATTCAATTAAGCAGTGAAAAAGCACAATGAAAAAGCTACTAGAAACAGGTCTTAAAAACTATTTTGAAAAGCAAATAGACAAAGAAATAGCTATTTGAAAACAGCTTATTTACTTAGTTCATGCTGAGTGAACTTTTGGTTTTTTAAAACATAAAATGTTGAATTTAAGCTTAAAAACAGTTAGCTTAATGAACTTTTAAAAGCAAAATAAGCTAAAATAGATCTACTATTACCTAAAATCTACTTGTGAATAAAATTTGAAATTCTAAAAACTATTTTTACCTGCTTATTTTTAAGTTAGAAAATGGCTATTTATCTATTTTCTCTACTGATGCAGTTTGCACACAAAGAATCCAACTCTTAAAACGTATAAGTGCAGGCTCAAGAAACTTGTTACTACACTCTTAGAACTCCAAAACAAAGGCAAAGTAAGCATTGAAAATTTCTAAAACAGTCTTAAGCTTAAAATGCATATTGAGGATAACTAGGACTAACAGATTCAAACTATCAACTAGCAATCTTAAAAAAAACTTGATATAAGCTAACAAAAACATCTTAAATATAATCTTATAAACCTAGAATTTAAATTTAAATTCAAATTAAAGGACCAAAAGGCCAATAGCAGTACTAACTCTCAGTTAGTACTGTTATGCCAAACACCCCTTTAAAGAGTAAAAATCCATAATCAGCTTATAAAATTGAGATTTAAAGAAATATAGAAATAGCAGATATTATTAAGCTATAATAAAACCTAATAAGCATATTTGAACAAACTAATAAGCCAGAACAATAAGCTATAAGCTAATGCTACTTATTTTTGGATTTTTACAGTTATAAGACAAATGACAAGAAAATTAAGTTCTAAGCTAACAATTACACATAATAAGCATCTAACATCTTTAATAGGCATTAATAAGCTACACTAAACAGATATAAGTAAGCAATAAGCAATAATATGCTAAAATGCAATTTTAAGCTACAAAATGTAAAGAGAGGACTTACAACTGCCTTTGCACAAAACAAGGCTTATAAATGCTCTTTTGAGCTATCAACAAGCTCCAGCTTATCAAATGATAAGCTGGTATCCGTTGGACATCTAATGTACAACGATAACATATCGACTAATCCGTTGGACATCTAATGTAGAACGATAACACATCGACTCCTCTGTTAGACATCTAATGTACAACGATAACATATCGACTCATCCCTTGAACATCTAATGTACAACGATAACATATCGACTCATTCGTTGGACATCTAATGTACAACGATAACATATTGACTCATCCATTAAACATATAATAAACAACGATAACATATCGACTCATCCGTTGGAAATCTAATGTACAACGATAACACATCGACTCCTCCGTTGAACATCTAATGTACAACGATAACATATCGACTCATCCGTTGAACATCTAATGTACAACGATAATATATCGACTCATCCATTAAACATCTAATGTACAACGATAACATATCGACTCATCCGTTGAACATCTAATGTACAACGATAACATATCGACTCATCCGTTGTACATCTAATGTACAACGATAACATATCGACTCATCCGTTGAACATCTAATGTACAACGATAACATATCGACTCATCCGTTAAACATCTAATGTACAACGATAACATATCGACTCATCCGTTAAACATCTAATGTACAACGATAACATATCGACTCGTCCATTGAACATCTAATGTATAATGATACCATATCGACTCATCCGTTTGGTATCTAATGTACAACGATAGCATATCGACTCATCCGTTAAACATCTAATGTAAAACGATAACATATTAACTCATCCGTTAAACATCTAATGTGTAATGATAACATATCGACTCATCCGTTGAACATCTAATGTATAACGATACCATATCGACTCATCCGTTGGACATCTAATGTATAACGATAGCATATCGACTCATCCGTTAAACATCTAATGTACAACGATAACATATCGACTCATCCGTTGGACATCTAATGTACAACGATAACATATCGACTCATCTGTTGGATCTGTTTTACATCTAATGTACAACGATAACATATCGACTCATCCTTAGGACATCTAATGTACAATGATAACACATCGACTCATCCATTGGACATCTAATGTACAACGATAACATATCGACTTGTCCGTTGGACATCTAATGTACAACGATAGCATATCGACTCATCCGTTGGACATCTAATGTACAACGATAGCATATCGACTCATCCCTTAGACATCTAATGTACAACGATAGCATATCGACTCATCCGTTAAACATCTAATGTACAACGATAGCATATTGACTCATCCATTGGAAATCTAATGTCGCCCGGGAAAGCCTTTATTAAAAATATTTTAAAAGTTTATTAAAAACATATAGTTTTTAGTTATTTTAAAAGTGTATAATTTTTTTTATTAAAAATCTTTCATTAAAAAAATATAAAAAAAAAATTTACTAAAAATTATACATCTTTTAATTTTTATAAAA
>BQNB010103223.1:0-16413 GCA_026074375.1 Tanacetum coccineum | reverse complement strand
AATCTTTGTTATTTTGGATTCTTCCAAGGTAACAAACTCTTTATATCATAAAGAACCGATCAAGGCGTGGGATCAACAAGATTAGAAGAGCCCACTCAGACTGGTATAGAGGTTGTTCAAGCTGAAGGTGCTGATGTTGAAATGAATGAAGCTCAACAAGGGAATGAAAATTTAGAGACTACTCAAGAACAAGTTGTTGACGATGCTCATGTGACAATTACTATTGTTACGAAGAAGACTGAAGTTCCTGTTACTAGTTCTTCTCGTTCATCTGACTTGGCATCAAAATTCCCAAATTTTTCAGATATTCCTCATACTGATGCAGAAATTGTTTCTCCACTAGATGTTCATGTCCACCATGAAGTCCCAAGAACTCAGTCACCCACTCTTCTTACAATACCTGTCTCTGTTATCACTGAATCATCACCTGTACTCACAAACATTCCTCAATCATCACAAACCTTCACTCCTCTACCAATACTAACAACACCCACTCCACCGCCAACAATTGAAACTACAAATCCTCTATCAACACTTCCTGACTTCGCATCAGTCTTTCGATTCAATGATAGAATCACAACATTAGAAAAAGAAGTGGCTAAACTTAAAAAGGACCCTCTACACACTCAAGTGACAACTTTAGTTGATGAACATCTAGACACAAGGTTGGGAGAAACCAGAGAAGAATTCATGAACTTCATTTCAGAGTCTCTCATAACAAGAATCAAAGAGCAAGTAAAAGATCAGCTGCCTTAGATTCTGCCCAAGGAAGTGTCTAACTTTGCTCCACCTGTGATTGAAAAGTTAATTAAAGAATCACGTGATGAAGTTAATCTAGCAAAGGTGTCTTCTCAATCACATTCTACTTATGAGGTTGCTTCTACACTTACTGAATTCGAGCTAAAGAAGATTCTTATCGATAAGATAGAGAAAAGTAAATCATATATGGCAGCTCCCGAACATCGAGATTGCTATGATGGTTTGAAGAAATCTTTATCTTACGATCTCGAAAAAGATTTCTTCTTCTCGTATGATGTGTATTCTTTGAAGAAAAGCCGCAAAGACAAAGATGAAAACCCTTCCGCTGGATCAGACCAAGGGTCGAAGAAGAGAAAGCTAAGCAAAGATGTAGAACCAACCACTGATCCAAAAATGAAAGATTCAATGTTTGGCTCTTCCAAAAGCACCAAGTCTTAACCGAAATCTTCTAGAAAGTCTGTTCAATCAAAGGAACCAGTGTTCAAGATTGCAGACTCAGACATGCCACATGATCAAGAAGGGAATTTGGGTGATAATGAAGATGAACCAAGGAATGAGACTGCCTCTAGACGTGACTGGTTCAGGAAACCTACACCACCTCAAGAACCCACTGACCCTGATTGGAATATTAGCAAGACAACTTAGGAAGGACCAACTCAAAATTGGTTGATGACTCTAGCAGCTTCCACTTCTACTGATAAATCATTGAAGGACTTTGATGAATTGATGAGCACTCCAATAGACTTCTCTAGATACATCTTGAATGGGCTGAAAATTGAGAATTTAACTCAAGAAATCCTGCTAGGACCAGCATTCAGACTACTCAAAGGCACACGCTCTAATTATGCTGAATTAGAATATGACTTTGAAGAATGCTATAAGGCTCTTTCAGAAAAACTTGATTGGGAAAATCCTAAAGGCGGTGACTATCCATTTGATCTTTCCAAACCCCTTCCTTTGATCAAGCATGGAAAACGTTAAAGAGTACCATTTGAATTCTTCATCAACAATGATCTCAAGTATCTACAAGGAGGAATTTTGACTATGACATACACGACGTCTACTACCAAGACAAAGGCCGCTAAGTATGATCTACCAGGCATTGAAGACATGGTTCCAAACATATGGAGTCCTGTTAAAGTTGCTTATGATAGATATGTGTTATGGGGTATCTCACATTGGAGACAACAACGTAAGTCCTTCTATGCATATGCAAGAGGCATCAAAAACAAATACAATAAACCCCCCCCCCCCAAAAAAAAAACTGTTTGTTTTGTGTGTCTACAAGAATGCACAAAAGGGGAGAAAAAAAAAGGAAATAGACACAAAGTCCTAGTCGTTTTTTCTTTTTTTTCTCATATTAAAGATGGTAAAGCCCTGGTGGTAGGAAGGTAGTTTGTAAGTTTTAAGTTTAATTTTATGTTATTTTACAAGTTTTTAGTCAAGTGTTAGGAGCTTTTATAAAAAGTTTTAAAAAAAAGTTCCTTTGTTATCTGTTCTTGTTGTATATTAAAAACTCTCAGTGAAGTTTTTATTTACATTTTTGTGTTGCTAAGCCTTTTATTTTACTCTCCTTTTTTATCTTACAATATGTTTTCAAAAAATTTCTAAACTAAAAAAGTGGGGAAATTCGAAAAAAGAGGAAGGGTACTGTTGGATTGAAATAAAGCTTGGTGGAATAAGCTAAATGAAGGCTTATTGGTTTTAGCTTAGTTTTAGCTTATTTATAAAGCAGGGTTAAAAAATTTTAGAGCTTATTTCTAGGTCTTCACAAGTTCCTTTTTTGAAAAGGATACAAAGGTAATTTCTACAATTTTTGCTTATTTAATGTTAGCAAATAAGCTTAATTTGGCTTTTTTTCACTTGCTTTTTGTGCTTTTTATAATGTTAATGCATGCTTAGGTTGCTTTTAATGCCTCTCATTTCTATTTTTATAGGTCAATCTAGTATAAAACACTGTCAAGTAGCTTATTCTGCCTTGCTTAGTTTCTAATTTAAAGTGCTTATTTGTCTGTCTTTTTATCTTTTTTTTTAATCACTAAATTGTTTAAGCATATTAGTATTTTTATAAATTTACAGCAAAATTAGTCTTTAAGTTTTTTAAACTCACTTTCTAAAAATTAAGGGGGTGTTGTGGGTACTATATGGAAATAGGGTGTCATAAAGGTTCTGCGTGCTTGGGTTGATGGTTATCTTTGGTTAGATTAAGCTTTAAGTTTTAAGCTGTCTTAAGATGTTTTTTAAAAGTTCTAAGATTTTATTAATCGTTTTTCCAAGGTTTTCTAAACACACTTTTTTAACTCGTGTCTTTTAAAAAAAGCCAAAAAGTGCTTATATTCAAAAGCATTGGGCTTTTGAGCGTTTAGTATCAAAAAAAGTTGTGTGTTTTGTTGGTGGTAAAAAAAAAAAGCTTCTTGTTAGGTTGTTTTTGTGTAACAAGCCCCTGTGTTTTTTTGGGATCTTGTTGTAGTCAAAATTTCTACCACTGATGTTGTTAGTAGTGATTTTAAAAATCTCAAGGGGCTATTTTTCACTGTTAAATATTCAGCAAGATAGATTGGGCTTTAAAGCTAATAAATTGGTTGCTAAAGTCCCTTCACAATACACTCTATCTGTTTGAGCTGATTTTCCTTATAATGAGATGCTTAATTTGACAGCTTTTTAATAAGCTGTAATTATAAGTCCCATTGAAGATTAGCCTAAAGTACTACCCTGGTGCAAAGGGGAGGGTGGAGGGACTTTAGGCCCCTTTTTCATAGCTGTTAAGAGGACTTAAGCCCTATCTCTTGGTTCTATTTCAATGAGCTTTATTTATATGCTATTGCTATAAGCCATCTAAGTTTAATAACTCCTTAAATGAGCTTATTTTTTAGCTTATTTTTAAGCATCAAAACTAGCACTTTCACTGTTTTTCTAGCTTATCTTGTTGTATAGGATTAATTTTCTTTGTTTTTGGGCGTTACTTGAGCTTTATTTCATAGTTCATTTTGTCTCCAGTTTGACTTGTTTAAAGTTAGTCTAGTTGGTTTGATGTCGGTTTATTTGACCTTTTCTTTGACGTTATTTAGAGTCACAGCATTATGTATTTTAGCCATTAAGCTTGCTGTAGTTTATGCCATCAAATATGCTTGCAATGCGTTATTTCGTGTTAGCTTTCTAGCTTATAGAGCTTATCTAGGTTAAGTTTAAGTTTTTTTTAGTTTAGTTATCCAAACTCAGCTTATTCGTCCACTAATAGCCAAATGACTTAGCAAAAATTAGTTTTAGTCCACTTTAAGCTAAACTGTCACCTTTTAAGTTTTTTTAAGGCTTTATTTCTCAAGCTTTTTGTGTATAAACGTTGTTAGGAAGACAAAGTTGTTAAGACACCCCCCCCGAGCTTAACTACTTTGTCCTTTTTGAGTAGTTTTTCGAAATATAAAAAAAAACGGGCGAAAGACAAGAGGTCCGGGGTGAGCAAGGACTCATAACACGGTCCTCTCGATACAGTCACCCTTTTAAAAACCACTCTATTCCACTGCGCCCTTGGGTATTTTCGTTTTTTTTTAAAGTCTCTAATGCCTTAGTATTCTAAGGATCATTTTGAGCTTTATAAGCTAATAAGTTGTAAAAAGGTTATTCGCGGGGCATATTTGGTTAATTAATTTTTTGTTTCTTATTTTTCGGTAGGTTCTTTTATAGTGTTATAGTATTTTTTGGAAAAAAAATTCCAGAATTTTTCGAAAAAATTGTTTAATATTTTTTATTATTTTAATTCCGTTTTTTTTTTTTTATAAAGTTTCTAATTATTTCATTAAAATAATACACAAATTATCAACAAAAATATTTGCTTTTTTTAGAAATTTTCTTTTGTCATATAGTTTGTATGGTAAAATTTTATAAAACTTTTAGTTAGGGTCATTGTTTTCATCATCTTTTTTCTTTTTAAAGAACGGTTTCCCGGGTGAGGGATTTTTGTGTTGGATCCGTTTTTGGGTCAATCGGATCTAGGTGTTTTTTCGTGTTTACTAGTCTAGTCACTTTTCATTCTTCGTTATTTGTCCGTAGAGTAGTTTAGAAGTTAAAAAATATTTCTTCGTAGGGTTTTTATTTTTAAAGATATTTACGGTGTTTTTCCCCTTTGTTCCGGGATTCGTGCTCCCGTTTTCAGCTGTAATTTAGTAATTTTTAGCGATTGTTTCTTAAACGTTTTTGTTTTGTAATGTTTAATTTGACTTTTCCACACTATAGAATTTCAAGTACTCTCCTTCAACACTCATATCTTCGACTTGTATCGTATTCTCCAATACAGCTCGTTGGGGAGAATAATAAACGACCCCGGGAACCATTCTTACTTATTTCTCTGGTAGTATTGATCTTGTTGGATTTTTAGACTTTTTATATTTTTTATTACTTTATTATATATTATATTTATTATAGTGTAATAAACCCAGCCAATCATTTGTAGGCTTCGTGTGCCGGGGTGGCTGTGTGTTTTTGTGATTGTGTTTGTTTGATACATCGTTTATCGTTCGTTTTGTACTTTTGTGTTTGAATCTGTGATTATTTTTCTTGTTAAATATATATATATTTATATTATTATATAAGATTATCATATATATATATAAATATATAAAAAAACTAATACAATATTTTTCATTTTTCTATTATTAGTTAATTATCATGATAAAATACCAAAGAAAAATAAACCAAAAATATAAACATTGTCCATTAATAAAAAGAAATGTTAAAATTACTAAATTGGTAAAAATACTATTAATATAATATTTCTCAACTGATGGGTATTATCTTAATAACTTACGCGTGAACTTGTTGGTTCCACGAACTCGAACTATAGATTTTATAAACTTGCCGTTTGTGTCTATTACGACAAACGGACTCACCTTGAAAAGTGGAACAAACTTTAAAGTTGGGTATCATTTTTAAGGAGGGTTGTTCCCGAGGAAAACTACGACCGAAAGGAAGAAATATCGCTTTGCGCTATTCCTCCTCCTCGCTCACTGTGAGTTTTTCTTTTTGAGATTGTTACGTTTGAAGTAAGTAGATTATTTGGTTTTAAAAGTTGTCTTATCTCATTGTCCGTTTTTTAAAAACAATTGTGAAAATTAATAATTGATAAAAAACCAAAAAAAAATTTAGTGTTATTTTTTTTTTTAATATTTCTATTGTTGCATGCGCCAACTCGTTCTCATGCCCGTTGATTCGACCTCACAAGTCGGAACCAAACTTATGTTGAAATTAATTCTACATCTTGAAGAAACCTGAATAATCCTTCCAGAGGTACGGTGTGATGATAATCGTACTATGGAGCAATTGCTCGGAACGCACCCACCGAGGGGTACGTGGATGCGGGATGTTATTCGGGTAAATCACCTGCGAATAACTTTGAGTTCAATTGCTTGGTCTTCTGAAGTTGTCCAAAACAAGCAATGTTTGGAAATGATAAAGAAGTATCTCAACATGCTCACATCCGTTATGTCAACTCAAAGATCCTTCTCGATGAAGACCTCCTCGAATTCGTACCAATACGTCGGATTATCAAACTTTGCCTTTTCCCTGGTTTCTCTCGAAGGGGAGCCCAGATATGGCCTAGGAAAAGAACCCCACTCCCTACGGTCCGATTGATTGAAACATGGGATATGATCTTTGTTTCGAATTTTATTAAACAAATTTTCCCTCGCTCTTAAAACGCTAAATCTCAGAAATGAAATCAAGAGATTTCACGCAAAAATTTGAATGTGGTTTATTTGAGACGTTTATATGAGGCTTGGTGAATCTGTTCTTCAATGATCTTTTAAGGGGATGCCTCTCGATGGTTTTCTGAATTGCATTCAACTCGATACATTCTATAATGCCCTACAAATTCAAAATGATAAGATTTCATTGAACTCTGTCTTGCCGGTGGTAACTTCTTAGACAAAGTGCCTCGAGAATGTTTAATAAAATCATCGAGGAGCAAGTCTAAGGTACGTCAATCAAGAATCAAAGATGTTGTAGCTAAATATGCAGCACAGCTCTTCCACCACCAAGCAGTCGCATCTGATGTTGATGAACTCAAAGACATGGTTTTCGGGCATTAATTTCTCCGATAGAAATAGAAAACCACAAAACCAAGATTTGCTTCCCGCACGATAAAAAAGCGGTTGAACAAGTGGTGTCTAACTTGTGGGGGAGGTCATTCTTATCTCTAAAAACTGTTCAGCCACTAACATGCCAACATTGTACCATGAAAATATCCTTAAGAGTATGTGTCCCAGGGGCCCTTGGCGGGCCAACTTAACACTCAGCTAATTCTGGTTATCGACCTCGATGGTCTCATAATCAAATTCGACCTCCTGGTTTTACCCTCCCATTCAGAATCCTCATGCAAAATAGTCAAAAACAATTTTGCAATCGAGGGAAAAAACTTCAATTCATAAATTAGAGGGGAAAACAATTTCAACCAACGGTCAGATTTATCGACCTTCGGTCATTCAACCTGTTAGCTCATCAACCAGTTTGCCTCATTCAAGGGACCCGCCACCTCCCCATGCTCCTCAGACACCCGGTGTTGTCAAAAACCGATTTTGAAAGATATGTCACAAGCCAATGATGCACAGTGTTGTGAAGTAACATTCGCAAAACCATAGGTCAAAAACCTGCATATTCCAAAAATGGCAAATTTGGACTGATATGCTTTCAAAATTTGTTACTGCTAATACAGCTTTACTTTCGGTTCTGGCCACTCTTCCTGGTTAACACCTATTACCAACCCCTTTAATAAGGAAGATTTAAAAAGGGTACTCTCTACCCGAAGTGGTGTTACCAATCCCCAGGACCGAAAGCATGTTTTAAATCATGATGCCGATGGTGGTGACAAAGGCACACGATGCCTCCTGTTAAATAACGGATGCACCGAAAACGTCCAACTCCTGCTGTTCAAATTCCAGGTCTTCGTAATCCAAATCCTGTGAGACCCACCAATTGTTGCTCCTGTTTGTTACCCACTTTCCTTAAAGCATCTAATTCCATTTCCATTTCAAAGAAGAAATGATGAAAGGCGCAAGGGAAAAAGCTAACGACCAAAATCGAGGCCAATGAAATTCTATGAAATCTTTAGAGATTTAAGTTTCGAGATTAGCTTTACCGAAGCCTTGATGCTCATGCCTATAAATTTGCTTCGACTTATAAAACCTTAATTGGAAACAATAGAAAAATTAAGCGAATTGGAATAAGAAATCCTTTTGAATGAGGACTTTGTCAGCGATCATCCTCAACAACGGTTACCAAGAAAGAAACTTGGAGACCCTGGCCGATTTCTGATTCCTTTGATTTTACGGGATTACTACATGCAATGCATTAGCCGATCTTGTAGAGAGCATTAATCTCATTGCCTTATTCCTGTCTGGGAAAGATCTCGTCTTCCCGAACTAACCCCAACTTGCATGACGTTTAGAGCTCAAGCAGAAACGTTCAATCTATGAACCAATGGTTTATTGCTAAAGACGTCCGTGTCTAATGGTGGGAAGTTCCAATTTCAGCTAGTGACTTCGTAGTGTTGATTTTGAGACTAGAACCCACCGGTACCTTAATTCTCGGGCGATGTTTTTTGAAATAAACCAGTCTTGCTTTGATTAGTATGTGTATGGAAGGTGAGATTACCCTGTCGTGTGGGCAATGAAGCCATCCAAATTCTATCTGGACCAAACTTCAAATAATACACAGCCTGATTTTACAAAAACCATATGTCGGTAAAACAAAATCGACGTCATTGTTTATGGCTTGTGAGGAGTATTCTCAAGAGGGTCCTAAGATTTTCAAACGTGATCGCGAGTCGGGCAATCCACTCCATATTTTGAGCCCTATTGTTTCTACTGCTTCTCTAAATCTCACTCCTTTCGGGGGACAGTGATTTTCTTTTAATGGAAAAGAGCAGATTCGTTTTTCTTGCTTCTTGAGTATCAGATCCAACTTCATCTGAAGTTGATCCAAACTTTATAGGTTCCTGGAGGGGGACATCCTGCCTTTCTAAGAAAAGCAATTTTGAAACAGGGAACCACTACCCCCCCTCCAAACCAAAAAACAATATATGTCTGGAGCTAGGAAAGAGTCAAACTCCTGTTGAAGCTTAATTAAAACCGTTTTTTTGTTTGAAACTTCATTGATGAACCTCCCGAGGTGACTCAAGGAACTGCCACCCTATCGAATACGGCATTTTTAGAAGGTGACGACAAGTTGCCTGTCATAATTGCTGTAAAAGACTTAACAAGGATGATGGAAAAGGCAGCGCTTCTTCTCAAGTTGTTCTCAAGGTTCCCACAGCGGAGCTATCGCTTGGAAATCTTCGCAAATATAAAAAGGTGTTACGCCCATGATTTTGTCACTCACAAATAAAATTATAATGGAAGAGGAAATAACGAAACCATTTTATCTGTGCAAAGTCAAGAGAAGGGTAAACCCAAAAATCCACGACGTTATCAAGAAGGAGGTTGGAAAATTTACGTTTTTTTTGCCCTGAGACGCCGGGATTGATTTACCCCAATCTTTGGACAGCCTTGAGGTGGTTTGACGCTCCTGGTACACTGCTTGTACCTAAGAAAGGAGGCATGACCGTCTCCCAATGATGAGAATGGAACTAATTCCTACTCGATTGGTCACGGTGTTGGCGAGTATGTATTTGATTGCAGATGAAGAAAACTTAATGAAGCCACCCCGGGAAGGACCACTTTCCCATTGCCCTGAATGGACCCAAATGGCTCGAAAGACTATGCAGGAATGAAACGAATACTATCTGTTCATCAGATGGCTTTTCGGGTTATTTTTGATTCGCCAAATGAACCAAAAGATCAATGAATAAGGGACAACTTTTACTTGCCCCATACGGGAACTTTTCGGCCTATCGTCGCAAGCCTTTTGGGCCTTATGCAATTGGTTACTAGCACATTCCTAAAGTTGTATGATGGCTATCATTTCCCGATTATGATTGAAAAAACGACTGGAAGTAGTAGTTTTTGGATGACTTTTCAGTCTTTGGGAATCTTTCTCCTACGTGCCTATCTCACATTTAAAAAAGATTGTTTGAAGCGGTGTGAAGACACCAATTTGTCTTTAAACTGGGAGTGGGGGAGGAGAGAGCCATTTTATGGTGAAGGAAGTATTGTTCTCGGGCTAACAAAAATTTTCTAAGTCGGTGACTTCTAGGTTGAATAGTGCTATAGAGGCGAAGTAATAGCTCCTAAACTCCCTCACCCGGACCCTCTGTCATAAGTGTGTCCAGTTGGTTTCCTTGGGCACGCCTTGTTTTTACCGCGATTCATCAGGACTTCTCAAATAAATTACCGTCTTTATGACGGACTTTGCTTGAAATTAGAGGACTTCATATTTCTTTTCTGAAGAGTGTGTATCGATTCCCTTTCAATACACTCAAAAGATAAATTTGGACCTGATAGGCTCCGATCTTAATTGCTCCCGACTGGGGACTTGCCCTTTGAACATGATGTGCGATTGCTAGCGACTTCGCAATTGGACGGCAATCCTCGGGCAAAGAAAAATTAAAAAAAAAAAACAAGCATTTCTCCATAACCTGATACTCCCCACTATGTAGCAAGGACTATGATCGAGGCTCAAACTCACTACCACTACTACCGAAGAAGGATTACTTGCCGTAGTATATTGCCTTGAGAAAAGAAAAATTCTGGTCATATCTTGATTAAGTCCAATAAGCATAGGGTTTATTATGCATTCTGCCTTCAAGTATATCTTTGCCAAAAGAGGATTGCTATGGCAAAAGACTCATGCGGTGGATCCTATTTTGCTTCCAAGGATTTTGATATTGAATATTCGAGGACAAAAAAAGGAGCTGAGAATCTCGCCGCCGGATCATTCTGGTCCAGACTTGAAACTCCTCATCAAGACAAACTCGAAGAACAAAAGAAATCAATGAAGGGGGGGGCTTTTCCTCTCTCGGAAATACTCTTGGTTCTATTGCTCTTCAAGATCAAAGTACCCCATGGTTGCTGCATTTTGCAAAACTACCATGCGGGGAAATGGAAATTCCGTTATCAAGGGAATGACATTCTCAAGCAAAAAAATAAATTCTTCAAGGATGGTCAAAATTATTTCTGGGATGATCCCTTCCTGTTTAAGATCTGTATGATTAAAGTGATATAAGACGTTGTGGTTTCTGGGCAAGGAAGATTTAGACATTCTCTACAAGGCCTTGCACAGTGGACCCATCTGGCGGGGCACTATTGGTGCCAAGTACACAGCAATGAAAAGTTTTCGATTCAGGATTCTATTGGCTCCACCATCTACAAGGATGCCCATGACTTTGTCACCCGTTCGTGGACATTTGTCAACGGCAAGGAAAATGTATGCAAACGTGATGAGTTGCCACAAAACTCCATCCAATGTTTTGCGAAATCCTTTTGGACATCTGGGGCATTGATTTTATTGGGGCCATTTCCGTCTTCAAGATGGGAACAAGTACATACTCGTGGTGCTGTTGACTACTTGTCAAAATGGGTTGAAGCAAAAGCGCTCCCCACCAATGATGCCCGAGTTGTTTGCAAATTTTTAAAAACTCTCTTTTCTCGATTTGGTGCCCCCCGAGCTATCATAAGTGATCGCGGAACTCACTTTTGCAATGACCAGTTTACAAAGGTCATGCTTAAGTATGGAGTCACTCATCGTCTCTCCACCGCGTATCACCCACAAACAAGTGGGATAGGTTGTTGATGGTATCCATATTCGGGTTTAAAGCGTATTCTTGAGAGAACCGTGGGAGAAAATCGTGCCTCCTGGTCGGACAAACTAGATGATGCTCTATGGGCCTTCCGCACAGCTTACAAAACACCCATCGGGTGTACTCCATATAAGTTAGTGTACGGGAAGGCATGTCATCTACCGATCGAGCTAGAGCACAAAGCCTACTGGGCCCTCAAGCATACAAATTTTGATGTTCAAACTGCGGGGTGATAACAGGGGAACAAAGGAAAGTTAAACTGAAATGAACTAAATGAACTTCGTGATCAATCCTACGAAGAACTCATTTGGATCTATAAAGAGAAAACCCAAGAGGATATCACGATGCTGTAAGATCACAAAACCGCCATTTTCAACGTTGGTGATCGTGTTCTCTCTTCAACTCTAGCTGAGCATGTTCTCAGGGCAATATGATATCCGGATGGTCAGGACCATTCACCATTGTCCAAGTTTTTCCTTATGGCAATCTGTCGAGTTATCTCAGACTCGGGGCTAAATTTAATGTGAATTGGTCATCGTTATTAAACACTCTTTGGAGGGGATCAATACAACCAACCCGAGGTTGTCCCAGATCGCAGACGTTCCCATGGACCAAATAAATTCGCCCCGAGGGACGGGTCAAGCGTTAATGGACCCTTAACAAGCGATTCGTTGGGAGGCCACCCCATGCTGATCAGTAGTAAATAAGTTAATAAATAAGTGTTTTTGTGTGAGAAGGCTTTATTTTCCCACGTACCCGTGTTTATGTCTATGTTTTGCTTAGTGGCGCTTTGTATTGTATGGTCTAGGGATTGTCCCGTGATTGCTGAAGTACTTCTCGGGGCTTGCAGTATCCACATGAGTTTCACATCCTAGCTTCGTTGGGAATCCAGTATCCAAATCTAATCGACTAACGTTTTATGCTTTTGGCACACTTATAAACGGCCTTGATTTCCGGTAGGAAACCCCCTTTGGGAACATCGTAGGAGTTGTTTTTCTAGTTTGGGGGGGATCTTCGATCTTTGATTTTTGCCTGAGTCGTGTGTTATCACGCCAATCCGTTTTTCCACTCCAAAAATTTTTGCAAATTACCAAAAAAAAAAAAAAAAAATGGAAAGAATAAAATTTAATATTTCTCAAAAATAAAAATTAAGTGTTTTGTCACAGGTGGGATTTTTTTGACTTCTCTAATGGGTAGAATGGACGAATAATTTTTGTCGCATCGGGCGTGTTGAGCCCTAGTAGTAATTCCTCAACTTACCGCTGTAGGCTAAGCTTTCACGAATTCGATTGACGTCATCTCTCTTTTATTAATATTACTCTTTTCGACATTTTTAAAAAGGTTTGAAGAACAAGAAAGTGTTAGAGTTAAATATAAGTTTATGTGTTGAGCATAGTATCTTCTAAAACTTACATGAGTAACTTTGTGGTTTTTTTCCCATTAGCTTCTAATCCACCTAAATCATACCGTGCTCAATTCTATTCAACTAATGTCAATCAATGTTTTTAGAAAAAGCTTCAAATTTGTATATTGCTTCTTTTACAGCGAGATTTTTTGTTCTTAATAATTCGAAAGTTAAATGCCCAAATGAAGCGTTGGAATGAAATACGAATGCAAAAAAATGCGATGAATATTGGAAATTATTGCCAATGAATTGAAAGCATTAATTTTTGATTATATGGAAGCAAGGTAAACAGATTGTCGTCAGTGATTATCCCACTCCAGTAACTCAACGAGGTGGGGGTTTCAAACTAAGACATCTTTTACTTCTTTAGGGATTTGGTATTGTGTTGTGATATCTCACCAGGGGAACGCTGAATGGTCTATGGTGAGGGTTTCAAACTAAGACATTATCCCTTAGCCATATTAGGCAAGAGGTGGTTGTTGTGGATTTCCTACTAGCTAGAACGGGGTGGGTTTTCCAAACTAAAGTACAGCGGTCGTTGTTGTGATATCATACTAGGTGAGCGAGGCCTGGCGTATGAGGTGTTCAAACTAAGCAACGCATTTCCTAGCTTTACTGACTTATGATTATAATGATAAATATGTGCAAAAAAGTTTCAGTTAAAATCTCGTTCTTTAAAAATCATTGTCTACAAGGTCCTTTATAAGTTGTTGCTTTGAGTCATGATTTCATCTTGATCTACGATATGGAAATAAGTTGATTCTATGGTCTGAGTTTGAAATGTAGTACACACCAATTTAAATCATATATTCATGTTGGGAGCTAAAAGTTCTCACAGTCAAGAAGTATGAGTGACTTAGCTTTAAGACTTATAATTGACAAATGAATCTTGTTTAGTGACTTGGTTTGGAGCTAGTGACAAAATGAGGTGATGAATTTTTCCGTCAGGATACTATCCGTTTAGATTATGCTATGGGCGTTTCTCATTCTATGATCCAGATGTTTGTTAATAAAATAAAGGAAGTCAATCAGGAAGTCGAGGAAAAGAAAAAGGAAAATCCAAAAAAAAATAATATTAGGGAATAAGCTAGTTGTATGAATAAAAAAAATCGGTGGGTGGAAAACGGGACTGTCGAAGCTTTTGATTCTTTTGTTTCCCTTGACGAACATTAGTACTTTTCGAGGTTATTAGTCGTGGGGGATTTAATGACTCTTAGTTTTCGTACATGCTTACTTCTTAGCATTGCTTGAGGACTACGGTCCAATACTCTTTAGTAGGGGGGATTTTGGTATGTGCTGAATTACACATACCTTTTACCTTTAAAAAACGAGCTAAAATAACACAAAAAACGGACTTATAAATGCTAATAACGCTTGTTTTGCTATATTGTATTGTGCAGGAACGGAATTACTAAGAAGGACGGAAAAAAAACATAGTCCAAAACGACAAACCAGATCGGAATGGAAAAGACTGTGAAAGACAAATGCCAAATCTACGAAGCAGGAGAAAAAGGGGAGAAAAAGTCAATTCAAGTCAAAAAGTCACAGAAAAGTCAACTGGTCAAAAGTCCAAGTCACCCCGGAGGCCAATAATGTCAAGAAATATGAGTTTTTGGGACTAAAATTCGTATATCCTAAATTATATTTTAAAGAAGAAAAAAGAGACAAAGGAAAGACAAGGGCTGCACTTGTTTTGCATAATGTGTACTCAACAGTAACAAGGAAGTGGCTAAACAATCCAATCTATCCTAACTTGTATTACACAAGGACGTGTAACTGCAACTAGAAAAAATAACTTTGGGGACTTAAATTTGCCAAGTCCCAAAGTTATTTAACTTTATAGGAACGTGGGTGCAATAACCACCTAAAACCAGAGGGGCTAATGTTGCCCAAAAACCCAAACATACACCTGTTCACCCCACATACCTTATAACCCTTTTTCCGCCCAAAACATAGTGACAAATTTCACGGGTTTCTCCAGCCTCCATTTGTACCCTGCAACCAATACGACCCCTAGGGACAAACCATTTCCCCCCCTCCACTAACTTTCCCAGCTGGTAGATTTGCCCAATGTTGGCAATCCCACACTTCTCAATGGACCATCTCCAACGATGGCCCATGATTGACTTTTGAAAGAATTGAAGGCCATCCTTGATTTGTTTGCTTTTCCCCCATTTACAAACAACACAACACACCTGTGTTCTTGTAAGAAAGCACAAGACAAGAAGACAAAAGAGAAGACCTAGTCGAATTTGCTTCCTATTTAAGAACGTTGTAACAGCCATTGTGGCAAGTAGTTCAAGTAGTTTTTAAGTTTTAAGTTAATTTTATGTAATTTTACAAGTTTTTAGTCAAGTGTAGTAGCTTTTAAAAAAAGTTTAAAAAGTTCCTTTGTACCTGTTCTTGTTTAATGAAAAATTCAGTGAAGTTTTTATTTACATTGTGTTGCTAAGCCCTTTTATTTTACTCTCTTTTTTATCTTACAATCTGTTTTCAAAAATTTCTAAACAAAAGTGAGGGAAATTCAAAAAAAAGAGGAAGGGGTACTGTTGGATTAAAAAAAAAGCAAGGATGAATAAGCTAACATGGATGGCTTATTGGTTTTCAGCTTAGTTTAGCTTGATTATAAGCTGGGTAGGATTTAGAGCTTATTTAGGTCCTCAAAAGATCCTTTTTGAGCAAAGGATCAAAGGTACTTTACTTTCAACTTTGCTTATTTACTGTAGCAAATAAGCTTAATTGGCTTATTTTCACTGCTTTTGTGCTTATTAATGTTAATGCATGCTTAGGTTTGCTTTTAATGCCTCTCATTTCATTTTTATATGCAATCTAGTTAAAACTGTCAAGTAGCTTATTCTGCCTAGCTTAGTTTCTAATTTAAAGTGCTTATTTGTCTTTCTTTTTATCTTTTTATAATCCTAAAGTGTTTAAGCATTATTAGTATTTTTAAAATTTCAGCAAAACTTAGTCTTTTAAGTTTTTAAAACCACTTTCTAAAAATTAAGGGGGTGTTTGGGTCAGCATCAAAACGGGTCAAAATTGGTTGTGGTTTGGGTTGAAGTCATCAAAATAGCTTTAGCTTAGATTTTTAAGCTTGTTTAAGCTGTTTTTAAAAGATTTTAGTTTGCAAATTGATTTTCAAAGTCTAACTTTAAACTGTGAGATTTTCAAAACATCACAAGTGCTTATATTCATAAGCACTTGAAGTTTGAGTTTGAGTTTCTAAAAGTGAGTCTTTAGTGTGTCTTAAAGAGGCTGTAACAAGCCCCTTTGTCTTTTGACTTTGTAAGTCAAAAAACCACCAAAGTTTTTAGTGTCAAAATTTTAAGCCTTTTTCACAATCAAAAATCAGCAGGTTTTTAGGGTTTTTAAAAGCTAAAAATTTGTGCATAAGTCCATGAGCTAGAGTACTTTAGCTGTTTTCAGTTTTCTTTTCAATTTGAGCTTATTTGACAGCTTTTAATAAGCTGTCAAATAAGCCACTTAAGTTTAGCTTTAATCTCCCCTGGTGCAAAGAGGAGATATT
>BQNB010103222.1:5826-24076 GCA_026074375.1 Tanacetum coccineum | reverse complement strand
CTCCATCCCAACCCTCCTCATCAACACCTCAAGCACCAACACCATCACCTATCCCAACACCAACACCACCACCTATCACAACACCAACACCACCACCTATCACAACATCTCCACCACCACCAATTCCAACACCAACACCACCACCTATCTCAACATCTCCACCACCACCTATTCCAACACCAACACCACCACCTATCTCACCACCTACATCACCACCACCACCACCACCTGAGACTGAACCTACAACAGATAAGTACATCTATGAGGAGCAATCTCCTATCCACCATCACCTCTCACCCTCACAAGAACAGGCTCCAAGTTGCATGCCTATGGATGATTTGCTTCAAGCAGTTCCCAAGTTGATTTCAAGAATTGATAGCCTGGAATTGGATCTCAAACAAACCAAGCTAACCATGGGAAGTGCAATAGTGAAGCTAGTCAAGAAGGTGAAGAAGTTGGAAGGGTTTCTAAAAAGGAGGAATTTAGTTTTGACAGATTCTATATGGAGTGAGATAGGACAGCAAAAGATTGTAAGTTGGAGATACTATGATACTAGTAGGGTACATTGTCTTGTTGTCTGATAGAAAATATCGCAAACGGCTCTTGGTAAAGACTTCTCAAATCCGTTCTATGGTTGACAACTTGCAAATAAGTTGTATGGTTTTCAACTCACCATATCTGTTAAAGTGAAGAGTTGACTAGCCCACAAGTTTATGGCTTGTGGTAAAGGCTGTGGAAAAACCATAACTAGTCCATAAGATTATGGCTTATGGTAAAGACTTGCAAATCCATATTAGATGGTTGACAATTTACCAAAAATTGTATGGTATTCAATGCACCATAGTATTTATACTGAAGCATGGCTACTCCAGAGCAAACGGCTAGCTGGTAAAGAGTTATCAAATCCGTTAATAGCTGATGATTTGCTCAAAATCATATGGTTATCAATGTACCATGGTCTTACAAACCTAAACATTGACTAGTCCATAGCAAACGGCTCATGGTAAAGACACAACAAATCCATTTATGGCTGGTAGTTTACCAAAAACTATATTTTTGTTGCAGTCAAGATTGGAGTGCTATGAAGACTAGTTGCTGTCAAGATTTGAAGAGTTAAAAATTGATTATTTTGAAGTCAGAAGTTCAAGACAATCCTCTAAAGCCCAAGGTGAAGCTTAAAGTATTTAAAGATCGAGAATGTGTTGAAGGAACTTGAAGTTCATAAATGAAGATCAAGTTAGGGGAGGATTGTTAGGAAAATATTGTAAACAGACTTAATACTGTTAGTATTAAAGTTAAGTCTGTTAGTTATAGTTAGTACTGATAGAAATAGTTAGTACTGTTAGTAATAGAAGTTAAGTCTGGTAGAGCAAGTTAAGTCTGCCAGCATTAACTTAAGTCTGACAGTATTAAAGTTAATACTGTTTGACCAGACAGTTAAGTCTGTTGTAATTATAGTAATAGTTATCAATTAGCGTTAATCTAGGAAGAGATAAGCATTATCTCTTAACGCGTTTAGGGTTCCTTAAGCTTATAAAAGGAACGTAGAATAGTATTGTAAACATATCTGAGTTTGATTGAGATTCACAAACAAATAGTAAATAGTAATAGCAAGTTTGTATTCGTTCTTAGTGTTTCCAATCATGGTATAGATATTGATTTACCGCGCAACTATTTTGTATTCACAAGTTATTGTCTCTCATAGTGTCTTTAGATTTATCAAAAGGCTTATAAACGTTCAGGCCATTCAGATCCTGTTTATAAGACCTACACTTTTGATTCAGACTCATAATATTCTCAATGATTTCCAAAAGATCATTCATTGTCATTTAGATTGACAGGTATAATGCTCAGTGGAGTTTATCATCGAGTCACTAATTTTCAGGCATTTGAGTTCCCCTTTTTGTACCATAAAAATACAAGAATCATCAATTTCCTCTTTGGTGGTTTAAGGAGTATAGTCTCCATATAGATGATGTGGAACTCCTTTGAAATTATTAGTCGTTGAAAAACTATTGGTATAAAAGGTTTGTTTAAGAAAATCTTCTTCCTAGTACACTTAAAACAGTACGATTCCATTTCTTCCTCCTCATAAGCTTAAAACCTCAATGTTTTTGATTTGAATTTCATATCTATGAGCCAACTTTACTATTTGAAGTCAACCTGAGATCAACTAATTTCCAAAGGTTCTTAGAAGATTTTTCCATGAATCTACGTTTGTGACCTTTGCAATTGTGTCTTTTTTCTTTTTACAGCATTCATTCCTTTCCTTCGAATATTTTTTAAGAAGCATTTTCCATCTTTTTGCATATATTTTTCATGGTTGCTTGAATAATGTAAGTTGGTTCATTTAAGGATCATCAATGCGTTTCTTTTGAAAAGTAACACTTAGAGCTTCTAATTTTTAACAGCTAGTGTATAGGCAGTATATGTTTGCTTCTTGTTCACCAACTAATTCATTTGATCACACATAGTGTTTTAAGCTTATTATATGAATCAATGCAAGTTTTAGAAATAAAGAAACCATCAATATTTGAGCAAGATAAGCCATGAGTGTATGGTTTTGTCTCTTCTTCCTCTACTGTTATTTTCACCAATTGACAACACCATCAACCAATAGTCAGCAAACAGTTCTGGATTCGTTCTTTCGTTCCAATTCTTGATCTTGATAAATGATCACTCTTCTGTCCATCATTTTCCCCACTGTAGTGCATTCCCTAGCAAAATGACCAGTGTTGTGACATTTGAAACATTTAAGCTTCTTTTTGTCAAAACCAACAGGTTTGTTTCCATCAATTTGAACTCTCCTTCCAGTCTTCTTGTAAAGCTTCTTCATTCGAATGTCCACATCATCAATCTGTTCTAGGTCTTCATGAAGCAAGTCCAGATCTTCTGATTATTTGGCAAAGAGTAAATAAATAACCTCATCAGCAAAACCTGCATGATCTCACATTCTGGGAAATATATTGTTTGAAAAGAAGTAGAAGGAGTATAAAGTACTGAAAGGACCAATATGACTACTTACCTTGTTATTGCTGCTCTGAGCTGTGTGAGACAAAACAACATTTGAGCACTTTACAGATAATTTTGAGATTACTTGTGAAGTCTTTCCCACAAAAACCCTAATAAGGTTAAATACAAGTCATCAATGGACAAAGTGTCAACATCTGGTTTGGTTCTCATTGTCATTGCTTATATTTGACCAAGCTGGGGGCAAAGATCGTGAGAACTTGTGATTTGCATCCTCAGTTGATACTTCGCACCATGGGCTTCCCAACTGTGAGAGTAATGTTGTTGGAACCTAGCATATCCCTTTTTAACCGCTTCTGAACTAACTTGATATAGTAAATGCTTCATACTGTTGTTTGAAAATACTTTCTGCATACTTTTTTGAATTTTGCATTAACCTAACCACCAAAAACTAGTCATATAACTTCCCAAATTTCTTTTGCATCGTCCATTCCATGAAATCTTCTTAGATGTTCCTTGGGAATGGCCATAAGTAAGATGGTTCTAGCCTTCCTTTCCTTTTCAACAGCATGAATTTTTGCATCAAATACTGGTGGAATTATTCTAACAACACCATCTTTTCCAGTTGAGATTCTCTTCTTTGAATTTCCATTATGAATTACCTTCCAAACATCATTATCAATATATTCAAGGTAATGCTCCATCTCTATAGCCCATATATCATACTCTTCCTTCTTCTACAGGTGTGCAGAATCTGCGCACCTTTGCCATTTCGGCTATAACTAATTCATCCGACATTGAATTGGGTCGAGTCAACCAGAAAAATGAACACAAGACATAGGTATATAACCTAGTATTTTTGCTTAATACCCAAAGCCTACTGATTTTGCCCAGATCCTATGTTTTATCACGGATCAGATTTTGAATCTATAATTATGAACTAGTTTAAGTGGTATCGGGTTTGCTTGGGTTTTCGGTTAGGGTTTTGGTTTAGGACGATGTGGAATGGTGTTTGGAGGAAAAAAAATATGTTTAAATGTTATGCTTAGAAGACTAGTACTCTAGGCTAGAAAGGTGGTACTAAATGCCTTGTAGAATTTGGAAGGAAATGAGCTCATTTGAATATCATGCACAATCGGCTTTTACTTTAAGCTTTAAAGTGTTGTACCATGATTTAGGAGGGAATACATATTTGAATTTATGCTTAGAAATACTTGTACATATGCATCATAAGCTTGTATATTCGTTTTGTATGTATACATTACATATAGTTAGGGTTTTGGTATAAACGTTAACGGATAAAGTTCATTTAGTTATAATGTTATGAAAATTACGTTAAATAGATAACGTACATGATATAGAGGATATTAGAATATTGACTTGACATATTAAGGCGTTTACTTAATATAAACGTAGATAGAATTGGCATAGGTAGTTGCGTGAGCTCGTTTACTTTAGAAATGTAAACTGTGTTACATAATGGAATAAAGCAAAACATTTCCCGTGAAAAAGTAGTATTTAACATAATATAAGTGGAAATTACAGTGATGAAAATTATGGGTTGTTACATTCCCCCAACCTTATAGAAATCTCGTCCCGAGATTTAGTTGAGTGATAGAGTGATATTTGGAAACAAAAGTTCTTAGCTTCTATAGTTTTTGGTCTGGCGGCCTACTTTGTTACAATTCTGACGCCTGACAGTGCAAGGTCCTGTGTGATTCAGTGTACACTTCCTACACAGGGGATAAGGTCCATTATATCCACGGTTTCCATAAGTCCTGAAGGTTTCATGCCTTCCATTTTGCTGATGGTGGTAATCATTGTTACGGTTGTTATTGTTGTTGTTACGGTTATTTTGGTAGTTGTTGTTGTTGCGATCATTGGGGTAGTTATTGTTGTCATGATTATTGGGGTAGTTGTTGTTGTCATGATTATTGGGGTAGTTGGTGTTGTTGTTGTTTCTTCTATCATCAAACTTTCGTTTGTGATCATTGGTTCCTTGCTCAGCATCGTGCTTTGTTACCTGATCCATTAACCTCTGGGTTATGGTAATGGCTTCCTCCAAAGTTTAAGGCTTTGAAGCGGTAACATTTCCTTCAATACTTCTGGGTAATCCCTCGATGAAAGCTTCCATAAGTTTCTTAGTGTTTGGTACCATATTTGGACATAAGACTGCTAATTCCTGGAATCTTCTAGCATAAGTCTTGAGATCATTTCCTTTCACAACCAAGTTGTAAAATTCGTCTTCCATTTTCTTGACTTCAGTTCGAGGGCAATACTTATTGGTCAAGAGCCTTTTTCAATTCAGCCCAGGCTATCTTGTCGGCTTGCTCTATTCCAATAGGTTTGGCATAGGAATTCCACCAGGACAAGGCATCCTCGGTGAGAGTACCAGTAGCAAATTTCACTTTGCAGTCCTCAGTATAGTTGCTACGAGAAAATACCGATTCAGTTCGTTCAAACCAACGAATGAGACCAACAGCTCCTTCCGTACCATTGATGTAGAAAGGTTGGCAACTCATAAACTCTTTGTAAGTACATTTTCTTGCTACAGGAGTTTCTCTTGGTCCAGTATTCCTATTTGGATTGTCAGTACTTGCCATGGTTGCAGCTTGTGCTTCTAGAGCAGCAGCAACACTATCGGCAACTAGTTGCCGGATGGCGGCCTAAATCATAGCTGGTGCTACAGATGTTGATGTTCTCTTAGGAGGCATCTATCAACATATACAAGACAACACATAATAAGAATCCATAAAACGATATAGTCATATCACAAGTTAAGGTATGAAAATTATAATACAAAGACTTATGATCATTCTTTGATATTACATTGCAGGATATAACGGAAAATTTTGGAATCTAAGACTTCTAGATATGAACACTCGAACAAGCATCTGACTCATTAGGTTTCTCAGGGACTGGTTCACTTCCCAGTGGTTGCGGTATGATCCATAATGAGTTATCTAAGATAGACTTATCAAAGGGATAGTCTGGTGGTGGTGTAGTTGACCTAAACGGTGATGAAGATCCTACTGATGAAGATAGAGATATTGGAATGGGTGATTCAACAGGTGTCTCAGCGTCTTTAGGTGGTGAAATCTTCTCGGGAGGAAAGAAATGTCGAGAAATCAAACATTGGTGATAGTGATAACACTGGAGATGGAGGCAAAATAGTCGGTGGAGCAATAGGAGCTTGTGGTAATTCATTATCAGTAGCATCATATGCTTGCATGACCTTCATATATGGGTCATCATAAAAAGGTGAGAGGGCTAGTGAGGCTAAAAGATCCTTTAGTTAAATCATCTGAAAAGTTAGGAGAGGTGTTTCCCGGTGAGGCTGGGAAATAGTCCGGTGAAGCCAGGATATAGTCAGGAGAGTGTGTAGAGGAAAAAGTATCCTCAACATCGGAATCAGATAGGATAATAATAGGTTGGGGGAAAGACATGACTATATAACAACCCAGTGGAAATAACATAAGTTATTTATATATAATATAATAGTAGTGTATTATCTGCCATGGAAATTTCTTACACATACTATTCTGGAAACTGCAGTGGCACGGAGGACTTTCTTGGATGGAAAAAGTAGTTATAGTTTAGGTTTTACCCTTGTTCTCTATAACCATGAGCTCTGATACCAATCTGTAACACCCCCATTTTTGACATATAGCAGCGGAAGCTAATCTGGGGTATTACTTCATGGATCAACAGACATAATCATAGAAAATGACTCATAAAGAGACGTTTTCGAAAAATTTAGTTATCATTCATTTATTCATTAGAGTTTTACAAAAAGAGAGGTCCTAAAATCTAGAAACATAAAGTTTGAATGATAACAGTTTAGCCATCTTCAAGTCCAATGTCACTCCGTGCCATAGGTTGCTTAAGTACCTGAGATAAACATGCTAAAAGGGTCAACACAAAGGATGAGTGAAATTCATAGGTTTTTAGTTATAATAGTTGAGTATAAGTTTAATAGTGGATTACGTTGTTATACACCCATAGTTTGTAATAATTGTAATTGCATTTACAATTATCATGGAAATAATCGAATACAAGTTATCATAGGTGGTAATAATTGCAACACATACAATTATCATAGAAAACATTATTATTGCCCCAAGCTCATGATATCAATACATTAACATGGAAATCACCGTAATGACATTGGTTGAGGAACAAATATCCTCGTGGAAAGGTAACTTGCCAAAGTTACCCATTATAATCAAATATAGTGATATTGGTACCAAAAAGTATAGGTACAGCAACGGGAGTCGTCACACCCTGATAGATCTATCCATAATATTAAACCCCAAAAATTAATTTTCAACCTTTGTTTTTATTCAAATCTTAATATCTCTCAAAGAACCGTTAATCGCAGCGAAAAAAATATACCCATCAACGACGAGCATATTTAATTATCTTTCTATATATATCCACTTGATATACGTTCGACAAAAAAAAAAATCAAGTTTTTGTCACGTTTTTTTTCAAATTATTTCACCTTTTTTCACGTTTTTTCCTTTTTTTCACTTTATTTCCCACGTTTATTTCACAATTTTTCCTCAGTTTGATATACTTTCGACAAAAAAAATTTTTCGTTTTTTCGTGTTTTTTCCATATATTTTTCGATTATTCCTCGTTGAAACTTGCATGATGAATCATAATACGATAATGTTAGATTTTACTGATAAATCATTATATGATGTTAGTGTTAAACATATACTGATAGTGTTTATATTCAGATGATATGATATTAGTGCTGATGTCAATTATTATGATATTTAAATTTTATTTAAATTCATATATTTATATTAGTGTTTATATCATATAATTATTTTTATGCAAATTTCAACAACGGAAAAAAAACGAGAAAAAAACGTGAAAAACGGAAAAAACGAAAAAAAAACTTTTTCACTGAAAAACGTGAAAAACGTAAAAAAAAGGTGAAAAACGTAAAAAAAAAGTAAAATACGTTAAAAAATCTGAAAAAAACTGGAAAAAAAATGAAAAGAGTGAAAAAAACGTAAATTTTTTTTTATGTCCGAAAGAATAACAAAGTGGTATTATCTATAGAAAGATTATTAAATGCCGTCGATGATGGTATATTTTTTTTTGCTTAACGATTAACGAGTGGTTTATATATGAGATATTTAAATTTAAAAAATAAGGTGAAATAATTAAATTGCTGTTTAATCACAACCATTGATTCTTTTAGATGAGATGTGGATAAGTCCCCTAGTATCCAACCTTTTTTGGTATCCAATATAACTCTCCTCTAATTGTTATAATATCAACCCCTCACATGAAATTGACCCTAGTAACGTGATACGTAAATTTTAAGTTTCTTCCAAATCCACATCTAGTCGATATAAATGACGTTAAATATATATACGTAATTTGATTTATAATGCCTTTGATCGTGTGATTTAATAAGATAAATGTGTCGGGGTTTTAATAAATCAAGTCTTATAAAATTAATATATATTTTTTTAATAATTTATATAAAAATATTATAATTTATATTTTTAAGTTGCAAAAATGGCAATTACACCCTTGATTTATAAACTTTTTACAAATTAAGAGTCATTTATATATAAAGTATATATAATTAAACCGATAACTTTAGAACCTGTGGCAAAACCAGCCCCTAATAGTTATAATCTTGTGGAATAATGACATTTTCAGCCTCTCAAGTTATAAATTTCAGAAAGTTACGATATATACCCCTATGTATGAAAACATTTGCAAATCAATTCAAATTCTTAATTTTGATATTTGAAATCCAAAAAGAGTTTTGAAGCTTATGCTTATTAGAATAAGGCCAAATAAGTTAGAGTTTTATGAGCTTATAGCTTATGAACAAGGCTTGTAAACTAGAAAAATCCAAAAACGGATGCGTATGACTTTAGGAAAACCAAAAATGCTGGTTTGTGGGTTCAAGGGCTCTAAAACAAGAGTTTATATAGGATCTAACAAGGCTAATAAAAGTTCTAAAACATATCATGAGCTTATTGAACAAGGTTTTGAGCTTACTTGAGCTTATATGGGTCGTATGAGCTTATTTGGGTTCGTACGCCTAGATATGGATTCAAGACCTTCTTTCTCTTGATTCTTGGCTTCAAATCTGATCTTAAGGACCTTCTACTTCTTCCTTGGCTGGGCTAAAACTTAGTTTAGTGGTGGTAGAGAGCTTATGGAATGAAATGAAAGGGTGTGTGGTTTCAGCTATATATAAGGTTCGAAAACCCCTTGGTGCCCAAGAATACTTAGAGTAATGGCCAAGGTCTTGTAGGTAGTGACTAATAGTAGCTATAGGGTGAGTATGAAGGGCTAGGATAGTAGTCAAGGGAGGTGGAGACTTGTAGGAGTACACGGCTAGCAAAGGTGGTGATGGAGGTGCTTTTGTTTGCTAGGTGGCCAAGGGAGGTGATGGAAGTGATTGTAAGGTGGTAGGGTGGCTGCTAGTGACATGGTGGTGATGTAATAGTGGTGCTTAAGGTGCTTGTTTGGTTTAAAATGGGATAAAAATGAAATAAGGAGGTGTCGGGTTGGTTTTTGTTTTGGTTTAGGATTTTTGGTTTTAAATTCGAGTTAGGGTTAGGGTTTAGGATAAATTAGGGTTTAGGATTAAGGTTTAGTGTTAGGATTAGGGTTTAGGATTAAGGTTTAATGATAGGATTAGGGTTTAAGATTAGGTTTAAGTTAAATGTTTTCGAATTAGGGTTTAGAACTAGTTTAGGGTTTCGTTTAGGGTAGGGGTTATTAGATTAATGTTTTAGGATGACTTAGGATTCAGGTTTAGGGTTAATATTTTTGCATTGAGTATTGGGTACCTTGTAGCAAAAGAGGTGGTACGAAATCTAAAATATAAAAATGATGAAAATGGCAAGTTTGAATACTATGCATAATAGACCCTTGTACATTGACCTTAACATTGAGTTGTACATTGTCTTAGAGGAAAATATATTTCAAAATGTTTGCATTTGTAAACCTTGTACACATGCTTAAGGTTTTGCATATTCATTTTATATGTAACATTACATATAGTTAGGGTTTGGATATAAACGTTTAACTTTTAACTGTTTGTTTTGAAATAACGTATTGAAAAGTACATTAAATGATAACGTATCTAAGTAAAAATGTTATTAGAACATGACTTGACTTATTAGAATGTTTGACATGATATAAACATAGATATACATGCATTGGTTGTTGCGTGTAACTCGTTTACTTTAGTTTATGTAAACAACGTTATCTAATAGAATAAACAAAAAATTATCCCGTGAAAAAGTAGTAATTAATAATATAAGTTTGAAATTTACAATGATAACATTTTGGGTTGTTACAATTAAGTTGTCATAATTTTTCCTATGTAAAAAAGCCATTATATTTTAATATGAGAAACACTAATAAACATGCCATTTTTATGTTTGGTTAAGGATACAAGAGTTTCAAATAATTCCTCTACAAGACGCACGAATAAAAATAATAACATGAATCCATATTATGTTTTGACTTTTAATTATCGGCCACGCAAGGGGATTTTTCCTGCGAGCACTGGGAAATCTCCTAATTTATTTATAAAGAGCAACAAAAGTATGCCCCATTAAAAAAGAATACATACAAAGAACCATCCGAAGCAAAACTAGAAATAACAACAAACTACTAAAGTCAAACCAAGACAAATGCAAGTGTCGAACACACAATACCACCGACGACAAATATTATGTTTGGACTTTTTTATATCACCAAAACCATAACTCTTTTTTTGATCGGCCGTTATTGCATATCGTTAATTATCACAATATTGCATATCGTTTTTTATTTTGACCCAAACAATCCTATTCTGAATGTTACACGAAAAACGTCCCACAATATTGCATATACCCCCCCCCTTTTTAATTACCCGCCGAAGAGATTTTCCGTCGGGCGACAGTGTAAATTCGCCTAGTTTTAACAATTAGAATTAGAATACCCGACCTTGAATCAAAATCATTACCACTAATCATAAACACCCAAACTTTACGCAACTATTAACACTAACAAAAAAATCACGCCTACATCGAAACACCAAAAGTAATTCCCACTAATCGCAAACACCCAAATTATTCATAAAAGGTCCCATTAATTTAACCCATAAACAGTTATTCAGAACCAATCAATAAAAAGAATCTTTAATTCAATCGTTGTTACATAAAAAAAACCCAAACTAATTTACCTCGTCTCGCCGTAAGCCACAAAATAATCTTATCTCTTTGTTTACTGCTATACAATACTAACAAAATCAGCGCATCCACCTACACCACGAAATAGATCAAGACATCAGTTAGAGGCGTGGCGTGAGATGGGGCGTGAAAAGGCGCGCTAAGACGTGACACCTTTTTAAGGCGTGAGACTTGATTACATGTTTTATAAAAACAAGAGTTAATTTCATAATTCGTCCCTAAGGTTTGTCGGGTATAGCGGATTTAGTCCCTCCGAAACTTTTTTAACGGATCCAGTCCCCAAACTTTTGACCCGTATCAGGTTTAGTCCCTCTGACTAACTTTTGTTAGTCAATCCCGTTAAGTTGGCATAAGTGGGGGGTATTTTCGTCCGTTCTGATACAAGATCATTCATGTTGCTATAGCTTCAGTGAACTCCATCTCATCCATACCCTCACCAGTGTACCAATGCTGTAACATCCGAGAATTTTCGAATTTTTGAATGACGATTTCAATCGCTGAGTTTTAGGGTCTGGCTTGACTTATAAGAATGACCATCTAAAGCACGTTTTCACGACTCGGACTCTAAAGCAATTTGATGTGAAACGATATTTCGAACAACTTTTTAGTTTTGACCGAGACACGAAAACAAGCAGAAAATGACTAAAATAGCCTCTCATCTTCCTTGGTGCTCATCTTTCCACGGTAGATAGCAGAAGCAGTCAAGTAGCGCCCATGACGAGGGTCAGCAGCACACATCATGTTCTTAGCATCCCACATTTGTTGTGTGAGCTCTGGAACAGTAAGAGCACGGTATTGCTGAGAACCACGTGAGGTGAGAGGAGCAAAACCAACCATAAAGAAGTGAAGACGCGGTAAAGGAATGAGGTTAACTGCAAGCTTCCTTAAATCAGAGTTGAGTTGTCCGGAAACCTTAGACAGCAAGTAACACCCGACATGGTTTGCAGAGATCAAAATGGTTTTTAAGAACACCGACTGTCATTAGAAAACAACATTATTTAAACTTCAAGGATAACGCACAATTTAAACAAGACATAGCAAAAGTGTACATCAGAATAAAACTACATCTAGGTTGTAAGCTTGAGGTTCTGAAGCAAATATTAAGAAAACATTCACTCATCAGCATTTCCACAGCTGGTGAACAGAAAGTGTATCGTTGTAAGGTTTCAAACAACAGTGTCTGAACCTTGGTGAATGGGAAAACAGAGAAATTGTCATCATCATCCTGTCGGGTATTCTTCCCTATTTTTGAAATCAAGAGATGTACCCATACCAAGAAGCCCTGTACCAACCATTCCTAGAGAATGCAACACCTGAAACCACTAGCAAATCAGAAGACAAATTTTAATACATAATTAGAATGCAGACATTATGCCTACACTAAGTAACTAGCATGCATACATGGTAACAACACAGCAACCATGTAAGTTCATAAACAAATCATCAGAATCACCGCAGCTGAAGAGAAACAGTTAAGCAATGCATCAGAACTGAAGAACATTTCAATAAATAAACAAAACTTGATATCTTCAGCATAGGACTCACTAATTGCGAATATGCAGAACAGACGATAAAACATTTTATGTATTTCATCAAAACACGAAACTGATTAGCACACCGATTACATAATATAATTATGAAACGCACACATAATTCACATGCAAAGGATAAACATCTATTAACCTAGATCAAAACAAGCTAAAACAACATAGCTCTGTACAATTCATAACCAGCAAACAAAACAGAACATCCAGCACATTTCACATACATAAAAACACATTTCAAATCAAATATACCAGAGCACAAACAATATAATCACATACATCTTGTAGATTTATCACTTCTAATACATGAACAATCAAAAACCCCGTATCGAACAACACGTCAAAACACGTAAATAACCCACCAAACATAACAGAGTCAATCCATTTTATGTATAAAAATGACTCATAAAATTTAGATATGCACATTACAAACAAACAAACAACATTACACACTCACGATCGACAACAATCATTCAAACAAGTAAATATAAACACATAATACACAAAAACAATCAAAATCAGTTCCAACTTTACATTCACTATTAATATAACATATCTATTATTTCTAAAATTATATAAACAACATCAGTAATCCAAACACCCCTTTACATCGAACATAAAAAAGATTCACAAACCCACGGACGCCACTGTTAAACCAACCTAAAATAAACTAACAAAAATATATTTACTATAAAATCCCTACCAAATCGGATTTGAACTAGGACCCCACCAAAATTGATTCAATCAAAACCATACCTTTCAGAATCACCCAAAAATCGAACTAAGTGGAATGGTATCCGTGATCGTGCCAAGTAAATGACCTATGTTGGTGTAGGTGACGGTTGGATAGTTGTGGACTTGTGGGATGGCGGCGGGAAATGGATGTTTTTATGGTGTTTAGATCAGATCTGTGTTGGTGTTGGTTGGTTAGTTGTGGACTTGTGGTGGTGTAAAGATAAAGAATGAACTGGTGTGGAGATAAAGAGTGAGCAGGTGTGGGGTTTGTGATTATGAAGTGAAAGGAATATGGTTTACTTGTATTAACTGGTGTAAAGATAAAGAATGAACTGGTGTAAAGATAAAGAATGACTGTGTGGAGATATGAACGACGCGAAATTACCCCCCACTTATGCAACATTACCGGTATTGACAAACAAAAGTTAGGTCAGAAAGGTACTAAACACCGATACGGTCAAAAGTTTGGGTACTGGAACCGTTAAAAAAAAAGTTTTGGAGGGACTAACCGTTATATACCTAGCAACCTTAGGGACGAATTATGAAATTAAACTCTTAAATATTTTAAGTGTAAAACCTGAAAGCCTAACCAGTAAGCTTCAAGAAATGAGAGAGGGAGGTGGGTGTTGTATGTGTACTGAAGAAGCTTCATGAATGTGGTGTCTATCGTATGTAAATGTTCTATACCAGTTGTTGGACCAAATCAGTTGTTGGGCGAAATAAACACGTCTAAAGTAGAGCCCAAAGTCAAAACTGAACACATGTTTGGTATTTTTGTCTTTGATCTAGATAAAGTCCTAATCCACGTTGCTTGGCACACGAGGTTTGTCCTTTTCCACAAAGACTAATTAATGGTGTAATTTACTCTTGAAATTATCTGTACATCTTTCTTTTATTACTTGTACAATTTTCTTCCTGTTCAACATTGATAACGTGCGAAAGTCCAAATGTTGGGATGTCTGCAGTAATTTCTCTAAATCAAACAGGGACCTAACAATGTAATTTACTCAACTATCAAATCAGTAATTCTTATCGTTGTTTTCTCATTGACTATATGAGCTAGCCTTTGGTTTGTCTTCCATCGTCACCCAAAACACAAGACTGATTACAAAGTCATTTTCACATACACACACTATTACTTTCCATCTAACTTTCAAGTTTCAACTTCAACTGTGTTTAAGAAAAAAAAATCCAACGTTTCGTTTTCGTTTTCAAGGTAAATATACATACATAAAGCTCATTAATTTAAAGTTCACATTTTTTTAGAAAACTGTATAATAAATTAATTCGCATGTGTAAGAACGCTACTATGAAATCTGAATATTGTAACATACAAGATTTTGCTACCCGCGCTTTGCTGCGGCACGTTTCCTACTCATGATTCTTGTACAATTGCATAAACCTAACATGAAGGCAAAAAACAAAAGAGATGAAACTAAAAATAATTCCATAAAGGTTGTATTAACATAATAGAAACCAAACAATAAAACTGTATGAAGCATAGAAACCAAACATCTAGCTTCTCATTTGGAAACAATATTCAGTTAACAAAATCCAACATAGTACAAAATCAAACTTCTAACTTTTGACAATTTTAAGTCTAAAAATTCAAACCTATGTGCTATATAAAGCACCATACTTAACTTACCATAAAAATTCATCTCATATATTACTCGATAGTTCAGCTACCCGCTCTCTGCCAGTTATCATCTCCTTGACGGGTCTGTGATGGAGGGCTCGTCACACCGCATGACCAGGTCGGTGTTTCAGCTACCCACGACTGAGAACTTGCAGCAGAACTTGCAGCAGAAACTGGTTTCAGTTATGGATCTAACTCGACGAACTTCAAGATAGATTCCAGACTATGAAAAAGATTGCATGGTTCAATTCCACGATTATGTACACAAATATACATTATAACGCGTCTCAACTGCCAGCTTACCACCATTACTACGGTTCTTATTTAATTCTGCACTTTTCCAAGGATCTGAATCAACATTCAAAATGGCAATTAAAAAAACAGAATAGCGGAGAAATGATATAATAAGTAATTAAGTGTACGAAAAGTTTAAGAGCAAAAAACAAAAAAAACAAAAAATGACCTGTCAACAAATGGTGGTACCAAAATGTAATAGTAGAGAAGAATATACCTTTATAATGAAAATTATCAAAAACTGAGTTGCATACCACAGATAGCTCCACTGACATCGAGCGAGGGTTAAAAAACGCTAAATCATCTAGAGGATGTGAAGGTAGGCCTTCCTATTTGTCAAGAACAGATGGATTCATTGACTCAGGGGTAGCATCTAAACCTGTTATTCATAACATTGAGGTTGCTTTAACAATTGGTATAAGTTTGACCCCGAAAAATGCCACAGAAATCTGTTTTGTTTATTTACCGGCAATCTTTTGTGTAGCATTCACCCACTTGTCTGCCATGTCTTTCCACCATCTGCAATCCACAACAGATAATTTAATTTAATTTTGTGCACTGCAAGCTTGCAACTGCTATTATACAGATAAAGCGATATTGCGAAACGAAAAAGAGTCATGTTGTGTGGGACATAGTCATATCTTTAAAATCCAAAATAGTCATAAGAACGGACTATTAGAATTCCAATATGTGAATTGATACAGTAGTTTTGGGTGCTAATGTTTTCCACATATTGGTTGTTGTATATACTTCTGCAACGATTAAACTTCTATAAAGAGAACAAAGATAACCATGAGATAATCTTATTTGTATTGCATATATACGTACTTACCTTAAATAAGCATCCTGCAACAAACAGCTCATGGGAATGTAATTGCAAAAAAACCATTTGAGTTTTTCTTTCTTCCAAAAATCACACAATCTTGCTGTTTGTTTTTTTGTAGAAAATCAATATGTTTAGAATTAAAGCCGACTGTATTCGGGTTTATCATCTATGATCGAACCCACCCCTCAACCCACCTACTAACCTGCTGAGCAAATCCACTGAACCAACACACTGAAGAAACCCCTAAACAACTAACTGAAAAGCAAAAAACATTCATGTAACTATGACTCTTTAAAGCTGACACGCTAACTAACCGAAATGAAATAGGTCAAAAGAGTAAAGAATCTAACAGGTTCTGAATCTGAATCCGGATAGGGACTAAATGAGATTTAAACCAATAGAAGTGTTAAAATCTAACCTTCATGGCTGACTTTAAAGAATCAACAACCTGGAACGCTATGCTTGGGAAGTGCTAAACAACCTGAAACCAAACGATAAAACTTTGCCCAACACATCTTCATACACTAATGATAAAATAGAAGTAGCAAGTGGATTTCACACCTCGAACCAATCTTTCGTTCTTTCTTGCCCTGCTTTGGAGATACTCTACTTGAAGACACCATACCTGTACCTTAGACCGTACCCCAAGTTGACAAATTTAATGTTGCCTTTCTTTAGAGATACTCTGCTTGAAAACTACATACCTATACTTTAGACCGTACCCCAAGCTGACCAATTTAATCTTGCCATCATGTATAATCATAATCATAATCAAAAGCAGCTTATACCCTGTTCATGTACAAAAAAAAGCAACACATATTCATTTTATTTAAGCCATTCCAATGAGATAACATGACATATTCTAATAAAAAAGCTTATACCCTGTTCATGTAAAAAAAGCAACACAAATTCATTTTATTAAAGCCATTCCATTAAGATAACATGACATATCCTAAGAGAAGATATTGTTGTAATGTTTAAATAGCCTAATGCAGTTATTAATGCATAAAAAGGAAAAACATGTACTTAAGTAGATAGCACAACGCGACAAAAGAATTAGTTGAATAAATATCAGGAAAAGTAACAAAATTTCACTACTGAGGCACCCTTTTAAGACATGTTTTAGCCAATTTATCTTTAATATGCTGCCATTCAAACACCCCTTAATCCTTTTCCACAATCTTTCCCAAAATTCTAACATAACTTGTATTTTGGTTATGTAAATCCACCACTCAAATCAATAACAACCAACCAATAATTTAACACATATAAACACAACAATTAAATCTTAATAATAAAGACATTAACATCAAAATATATAGAAAATTAAAAATAACCTTGCATCTTTCATCTCTAGTTTCGGGAGGAGACTCTTCAATAGCCGTTTTCAAAGCTTCAATTGGCTTATACATAAATAAATCAAATCAAATAGAAACTTAAATAACTTAGGGGTTTGATTGAAAATTGAAAATGAGAAATTAATTTCTTACTGTTTGAGGTGCTGCCGCTAAAACAACACAACTGCAACTTGTAGATAAAATCTTCCAGTCGGACTCGCTGTAGACTTCCAATGCATGAATAAAAAGGTGAGGCCTCAAAACTTTTCTGAGATCTTGATTTCATCGGTAATTGTTTGGGGTTTATGTTAAACAGCGTCGTAAACCCAATTGTTCGCCAGAAAACTCAAAGAATTGAGGGAGGGGATATGTGTTATGTATCATTTTTCTGAATGAGTGGATGATTTGGGGAAGGATAAAAGATGTTATACCAAAACGTGTGAAAGATTTGTGACACGTAAACTTAAGAGAGATTAAAGTAGTTAGTGAGAATATTTTAACATTAAAATTACTGTTCATTGGAATTAAAAAGTAATAAAAATCGTTACTGTACAAACTGTGTGTGTAAACACTATGATATTTGTTAGTTTGTATAATGTGTTGTTTGTAAGGAAACAATTACTCTTTTATTGATAAAAATCATATTAGAATAGATAAAATTAAAAGTAAATAAAGAA
>BQNB010103221.1:1863-24076 GCA_026074375.1 Tanacetum coccineum | reverse complement strand
GAACATCTATAGCTTCAGCTTCTTCATCCTTAACCAATGCCTTATTAGTCTCTATTGGAGTGCTTGTTGTCTTCACAGTCGCAAAATTAAACTTCTTTAATATTTCAGCCACATATTTGTCTTGGCTAATGAAGATTCCATCTTCCTTCTATTGTACTTGCAATCCTAAGAAGAAAGTGAGTTCCCCTATAGAACTCATCTAGAATCTCTTGTGCATCAAACCTTCAAACTCATCACATAAAGACTTCTTTATGGACCCAAAGATGATATCATCAACATACACCTGTACTAACAAGATATCATCTTTGTCCTTCTTGATGAACAAAGTCTTATCTATAGTGCCTCTTCTAATCCATTTTCAATTAAATAGGTAGACAAGGTCTCATACAAGGCTTTAAGAGCTTTATGTAAACCATATAAAGCTTTTCCTACCTTATACACTTTGTTAGGGAAATGTAGATCTTCAAAACCAGGAGGTTGACATACATATACCTCCTCTTTAATAGTACCATACAAAAAGGCACTCTTTACATCCATCTGGTACACAATAAACCCCATAAATGATGCATAGGCCAAAAATAACCTGATTGCTTCTATCCTAGCAACAGGAGCAAAAACCTTATCATAATTAATTCCTTCTTCTTAAGTATAACCTTATGCAACCAGTCTTGCTTTGTTTCTGATTACAATTCCTCTCTCATCTTTCTTATTTCTAAAGACCCATTTGGTTCTAATTGCCCTCTTACCATTAGGTAAATCCACCAGAGTCCAAACCTTTTGAATTTTAAATTATAGAAGCTCCTCTTGCATTGCCTCTACCCAGCTTGGATCTGCCAAAGCTTAAATCACCTTCTTGGGTTCTTTTTGAGAGAGAAAACAGGCAAATAAGCATTTTTGATAATCTTTGTGATTTGTTCTCCTTTGCTTATTAATGTAACTGACCATAGCATGTTCATTAGAAATCTTGGTCAATCTCCTTGTTTGAATAGCTAAATTTAAGTCTCCAATGATCTGGTCTTTAGGATGATCCTTGTCAATTTTGGTTGTGGGAATAGGACTGACATTCATGGTTGTTTCTAAGTTGTTGAGGTTAGCTTCTGCACCCACATCTTCATCATCATAAGCATTACCAAAAATTTCAGTATCATCAATTAAAAATACATTTGGAACATGTGGAAGAGCAAATACATTTTTAAAAGGAGAAAATCATTCAAATAGATGATCCTCAAATGCATTAGAAGCTTCAGCAGCGTTAACTCGTGATGATGAATCATCACTAGTAAAAGATGGTTCAACAGTACTAACAGGTGTACTAACAGTATTAATACTATTAGAGCTGTTAGGATATTTAGTCTGCTTTTCTTGTTGAAGTAGCCTTTTAAACTCACTTCTTGTGTCTTGATCATCCTTCCCATCTTTATCTGAAGCTTCACTTTCATCCACTTCTGTAGGCTTCACTCTAGCATCTTGTTTACTATCCTTAGGACCTTGAGAGATTAATAGATCAGTTGTGCAGATAGGTATTAGGATGTACTCTTGTTCAGGTTCTGTCTTCTTTTTAGCTTGACCTACAACAATATTATCTCTAGTTCCTGCAATACCATTAGTTTGATTTCCTGCAATAACTGGTACATAGTTTATAGATTTTGACAAAGAATCAACATCAAAAAGCCAGTTTAGTCCATTTCCTGTCACATTAGGTGCATTTTCAAGAAATCTAATGTTTAAAGTCTCTTCAACTATCCTGGTCCTCTTGTTAAATACTCTCATGGCTTTGCTAACCATAGAGTACCTAATAAAAAATCCCTCATCAGCTTTTCCATCAAACTTGCCTAGATGATCCCTGGTATTTAAGATGGTAACAAGACACCCAAAAGGTTTTATGAAGTCTATCAATGGGGTTCTTCCACGAATAAGTTCATAAGGTGTCTTGGTGTGAGGCTTAATGACTAAGACCTTATTTAGCACATAGCAAGCAGTATTAACTGCTTCAGCCTAAAAGGTTGTTGGCGACTTAAAGTCAACTAACATAGATCTCGCAGCCTCTATTAGTGTTCTATTCCTCCTCTTAGCAATACCATTCTGCTGAGGAGTCCTAGCAACACTGAATTCCCTCTTAATACCCTTTATTTTACAGAACTGATTCATTACACTATTTTTGAACTTAGTTCTATTGTCACTTCTGATAACTTTTACTTTGTGGTCTAGTTGATTTTCTATTTCTGTTATGAAGGTCTTTAATATCCTATTAGTTTCATCCTTAGTGGCCAAAAAGAATACCCAAGAAAATCTACTAAAGTCATCAGTGACAACTAGGAAATAAGATTTTTTCATTAAACTCTTAACATTTATAGGACCAAATAGGTCCATGTGAAGCATATGTAAGGGTCTGCTGATTGAGTTCACAAGTTTGGTCTTACAGGAGGCTTTGTGTCACTTTCCTTTCTGACAAGCAACACAAGAATGATCATTTTCAAAAATCTTTGAGGGTAAACCTCTTACAAGGTTTCCCTTAACCAGTTTGTTAATATTTTTAAAGTTAATGTGCCCAAGCCTCCTGTGCCATAAATTGGATTCATCAATTGTGGCCTTAGTAAAGAGACAAGTTAAACCTTTAGTGGGAACAATACTCTTTAGTTCAACACTGTAAATGTTATCCTTTCTTAGAACTCTCAATAAGACTTGACTTTCATCAAGTAGCTTAAAGTCAGAAGATAAGACTAGACATTCAGTGTTAGTAAAAAGAACATTATTCTTTTTGTCAAAAATTTGTGACACACTGAACAGGTTATACTTAAGCTCCTTACAAAAATACACATTATCAAAATCCAATGTTCCTGTTTTGATTTTACTTTTTCCAGAAATTCTACCTTTACCATCTCTAAAGGAAATAAATCCATCATCATAATCTTCATACTCAGTAAGATAACATTTGTTTCTAGTTATGTGCCTAGAACAACCACTGTCAAATACTCCTTTTTCCTTGTACTCCTTTTGCTGTTGGTTGCCCTGCACATAAAATAAGAGAATTAAGCTCTTTTGGGGATCCAAGCCATTATAAACTTGGATCTGCCTCGTGAATCAATGTAAGAATATTTCTTGAAAGTATTTGATGCACTACTGTTTTTGGCTTTCCAAACCCAACATGTTGAGGCCTTAATAGCATTAGCCCCTTTTCCCTTATTTTCACTTACTACTTCTCTATCCCTAGCAGTAGTATCCTTTACCCTGACAGTATTAACCTTTTTATTGAAAATACTATTTTTGTTTGCTGAATACTTGTTAAATGTCCTTGTGACTTGTGAATATCCCTTTTTGTAAGCGTTTGATATTGGTCTAGGATGATTCATACTTGTTTTTGAGCCGGCAGTATTAACTGGTCTGGCAGCAGTATTAACACTTGCACTAGCAGTATTAATTTTGCCAGACCTAGTTAATACTGCTTGTGGAACAAATCTTCTATTAGGGTGAGGGTGAGTCATTTTATTAGCAAAAAGTTCTTGTGATTCACCCTACTTGAGTTGTTCCACACTTTTCTTATAACCTTTTTATCACACACATAATGAAGATGCTCAAAACTACCACAAACAAAACAAGCTTTATTAATCATTTTAAAGTTACTTCCTAGTCTTTGGGACATAAGATTGTTCCAGTTTCTTTGGTTCCCTCTAGGATAGTGTTTGTTTTGTTTAGATATTTCTACCTTCTCTACTGTTTCCCTAGTAGACTTAACAAATTTTATCTTTTCAATGCTAGGTCTAACAGTTTTATCTTCAACATTAGGTATAAATTCTACCTCACTATCATCATCAGAATTCCAATCCTCAATGACTGGAGGTCTAAAGCTGTTCTTCCTAACAGTTTTAGGTTTTACTGCATCACCATTATTTTTTACATTAATAGACTCATGATTTGTCTCAACTTTCTTAACATTACTAGGTGTAACAATAGTAATAACATCCACATTCTCACTTTCAACTATTTCATCCATAAACATTAGATCAGGTTTGGAGGGAATGAAGTTCCCTGTATAAGGTGGGGGAACTGCATGATATCCCTTATCAGATTTGGACTTATTATACTCCTGATTTTCTAATATCTCAGATGAATTCACAAAGCTTTCTATTGCAGGAGAAGCTGCATTATATCCTAGTCTAGTTTTAAAACCAGCAAAGTATTCAAAGATTTAGATGAATTTTGAAACTTCTCTAATGTTAGTTTTAACTCATCTCTCTCTTTTTCTGCTTTTTCCAATTTCTTTTTGTATTCAACTAAGGCATTATCTCTTAGTCTAACTTTAAGTTTTAAAACATTAATGCTCTCTTCAAACACAGCCTCATTTTTCTTATAGTGAGCTAGTCTAGCTTCTACTGATTCTAAACCTACTTTATAAGATACTAAATTAAATTGAGACTTTTTGTAATCTGAAGACAAACTATCATATTGTTCTTTGAGAGTAGCATAAGCTTTTACACGTGATTTGGAACAAGAATCTACCTCAGAATCTGAACTGGAAGAACTTCCTGAAGATGTATGTGCCATTAATGCATAGTTTGTAGGATGCTCTTCTTCAGCTTGGTAGCTCCAATCATACCCTCCAATTCCATCTTGAGCAACCAAGGCATTTTCAGTGGGAGTTTCCACTATCATAGTTCTTCTATTATTCTCTCTTCCTCTGTTTTCCTGATTTCTAGGAGCTCTACATTCTCTTGCAAAGTGACCATTTTTATGACAATTGTAGCACTCCACTTTAGTCCTGTCAAATCCAACTCTTTGACCATTTACATTCAACTTCCTGCCTGTCCTCTAGATGAATCTCCTAGCTGTAATTGTCAGCATGGCCATTTCCCATTGTAAATCCATTTCTTCTAGGTCATCAGGATCAATTTGTTCTAGATCCTCTCGTGCAAGTTGAGGAGAATTGGGCTGACTAGCTAGGAAAGCATAGATCATAGCATCACTAAGGTTATCTCCAGATGTAGGATTACATTGAGTATGAGCAGCACTAACTCCATAAGCAGTGTTATCTGCTTCATTTGTGCTGCTGTTGCAGTTGCTGTTAGTGCTATTGGAGGACACAAAAGCCACATTTTGTGGATTTTGACTTGTACTTGATGATCCTGTAAGTTCAGGTTCATATATCTTCAAGTTTTTGTACAAGTCATCTAAACTGATGGTCTCTATTTCCTCTTTGTTCCTCCAGATCAAAGCATGAGTCTTTCATTCAGATGGAAGACTTCTTAACAGTTTTAAGTTCATTTCCTCTTATGTAAGGACTTCACCTTGGATCTCCAACTGACTAATAAGTTTTTGCAACCTATCAAAAGTTTGATCCATTGTTTCTGAACTTGATCCTGCAAAGTTCTCATATTGTTACTTGAGTAGAGTTCTCTGAACTTTCTTGGATTCCTTGTTTCCTTCATATCTCTTCTCAATGGCTTTCATGAGTAATTTTGCATCTTTATATGAATGGAACTTTAGTTGATCCTTATTTGGGAGTGTCATCAACAGAGTTCCTCTAGCTTTTATCTCATTCCCCCTGTCCTGCTTTTCTTCTACAGTAGTAGGTTCATATTCCTGCTTAGTTTCTCCAACAGTTCTCTTCAACACTTTGTTACCATTCAGAATTACTTCCCAGATGGAGTAATCAGTCATGAGAAAGTATTGTTCTATCCTCATTAACTAGATATCATATTCTCCTGGGTTGAGGATAGGGAGTCTTGCAGTCAGAGTTGTAGAAGTAGTTCATGCCTCCGTTTTATCACAGAGAATTAGATCTAGTATGTGTTGTTTGTTTCTTCTTATTCAAAGCTTCACAACAAGCTCTGATACCACTTGTTGATTCCAATGAACAGATCTTAAACTCCTTAGCTTGATGTAAGGTTTAGTATCCTTGGATAAATCCAAAGGTACTATGACTGAAACTTTGAGTGTATGATATAAACTATGCGGAATCTAGTTTATATCACCAAAAGGAATAAAGAAAAAGTATGTTTTAAAGAGACACATAAATAATCCAAAACAATAGAGCTTCCAATATATAAACGAACCCTCTTTGAACAAATGTTAGGGTTTACAACCTTGAAGCTATGACAATAACTTGTTTTTTTATATTTTCTAATTCTATGCCTTAGGAAGTCCTTTTATACACCAAGGAGCCCTACAAGGCTTACAATACTTTCCAAAGATATCATGATCTTTTATAAAAGCAAACGTAATCTCTTAAATAAATACATTATACATATCTTCTTCACAAATAACTAATACTTATCTTCATAAGTATTCTTGTTCTCTAAACAATCCTTATCTCTTTACTTGTCTTTATCCTTCTGACAGTAGTAACTCTTCTAGCAGTTGTAATCCAGCAGCATTAACTTTTGTACCAGCAGTACTAATAAACATAAGCAGTAGTAACTTTAATACTAGCAGTACTAATATACTAACAGTAGTAACTATGTACTAGCAGTTTTACCTTTACTACTAGCAGCACTAACTACTTAGCGTATATTTCAATAAGATCACTATCAATACTAACATTATACTGATAATATTAACTTTCCACTATTAGTCTTAACTACTTAGAGTATTTATGCTTAACAGTCCCTCATGATGAATTCCTTGAACCCAAGAGTAAAGTTACTCAATTCCCTAGAAATATTGAGTACTTTCCCTACATACCTGCATATGAAAACATCACTCCCACTAATTTAGCTACTCTTCAGGACTTTGTCTCTATTGAAAAACTACCTGAGTTCACTAGTGCTGCTGATCTCCCAATCTTCAATGAACATGGTTATTTTGACTCAGTTGAAAATCTTGAACTTGCTGAAATTCAAGATAATGTCATCATTGAAACAATCAGTGGTGTACAATCCTCACCAACAATTATCTCACCCTCAGTTACTGTTGATATCAACCCTTCACTTAAAGGTATTCTTTAAACTCTTGTTCCTGAAGACAGATGGTCAAGAGAAAAGCACATTGAACTTGTTAACATGATTGGTGAACCTCTTCCTGGTATCACAACCAAAAGTAGGGTTAGACCCTCAGATGCTGCCTTAGCTCATGAATGTCTATATGTTAACTTTCTCTCTGAAATAGAACCCAAGAAGCTTATTGAAGCTTTAGAAGAAGAAGGATGGATTATTGCAATGCAAGAAGAGCATAATCAATTTGAAAGGAACAAAGTCTAGACTTTGGTTCCTAAACCTCATGTTAAAACCATAATTGGACCAAATGGATCTAGAAAAACAAGATGGATGAAAATGGGGTTGTTATAAAGAATAAAGCAAGACTAGTTGCTCAGGGTTATAATCAACACAGCAGTAACATTCACCTAAGCAGTAGTAACTTCAAGAAGACTTTTAATCCCAACAAGCGATCCATAGAACCCACTGAAAATTAGGTTCACCAAAAGAACTAATCTGGGTGAAAATGTCTGTGCATGATTACCTAAAGAGATCTGTATAGTATCTAGATAGTGGCTATTCTATACCCTTGACAGGGGTTAAACAATATCTGCACATATATTCAAAGGAGTCTGGTCCTAAAGTGGTATTTGGAGATGGCTCTTCAGGTGACACATAAGGATATGGTCTAAAACATAACTTAATCAACATTGGCCAGCTGTGTGACACTAACTTCAAAGTCTTATTTATAAAGACCCAAGGAACCTTTTTCAATCAAAATGATGAAGTTGTTCTCATTGCTCCTAGAAGAAGAGATGTCTACATTATTGATATGTCATCTTGCAATAAAGAAAGAAATAACTGTTTCTTGGCCAAAGCATCACCAATGTTAATTGGCTCTAACATAAGAGACTATCTCACCTTAACTTCAAAAACATAAACAACCTTGCAAAACACAACCTTGTCTATGGCCTTCCCTCTCTGAAACTATTCAACATATGAGAAAGGGAAGCATCACAGAGCATCATTCAAAACCAAGAGATCATTTTCCATCAACAAGTGCTTACATCTCCTTCACATGGATTTGTTTGGACATGTCAAACCTTAAACCATTAGCCATATCAAATATACCCTTGTCATTGTAGATGAGTACTCAAGGTACACCTGGGTATTTTTCCTCAAGAAAAAGAGTGATGCAGCTGACTGTATCATGTCTTTTATTAGAAAGATAGAAAGCCTTAATGAAGTAAGGGTAAAGGAGCTAAGAAGTGATAACAGATCAGAGTTCATAAATCACAAGCTGGAAGAATTTTGTGATGAAAAGGGTATATCTCAGAATTTTTCATCTCTCTTGTACCCATGAACAAAATGGTGTAGCTTAAAGAAAAAACAAATCCCTGATTGAAGCAGTTAGGACTATGTTAAATAGTGCAAAACTCCCAAAACAATTTTGGGGAGAGGCTATCAACACTGCTTGCTACACTCAAAATAGATCCATCATAGTGAAAAGGCATGGGAAGATAGCCTATGATGTGTTTAGAGGATGATTCCCTAATATCAGCTACTTCCATGTATTTGGTTGCCCTGTGCACATTCACAATCATATAGACCACTCGAGAAAGTTTGATGAAAAGGCTGATGATGGATTCTTCCTTGGCTACTTTCCAATGGCCAAAGCTTTCAGGGTATTCAACATCAAAAGATAAGAAATAGAAGAAACAGTTCATGTCACATTCAGTGAAGATGATGAAGCAATTTCTCAATCCAGCACAAAAGGGGATGCAATCAACTTTAATGAAAATTGATCCTTCCCTGATGATGAATTCCTTGAACCTAGGAGTAAAGTTACTCAATTCCCTAGAAATATTGAGTACTTTCCCTACATACCTACACATGAAAACATTACTCCCACTAATTCACCTACTATTCAGGACTCTGTCTCTACTGAAAAACCACCTGAGTTCACTAGTGCTAATGATCTCCCAGTCTTCAATGAACATGATCATTTTGACTCAGTTAAAAATCTTAAACTTGCTGAAATTCAAAATAATGTAATCATTGAACCAATCAGTGGTGTTTAATCCTCACCAACAATTATCTCACCCTCAGTTACTGTTGATATCAACCCTTCACCTAAAGGTATTCTTCAAACTCTTGTTCCTTAAGACAGATGGTCAAGAGAAAAGCACATTGAACTCATTAACATCATTGGTGAACCTTTTGCTGGTGTCACAACCAGAAATAGGGTCAGAGACTCAGATGCTGCCTCTGCTCATGAATGTCTATATGTTAACTTTCTCTCTAAAATGGAACCCAAGAAGCTTATTGAAGCTCTGGAAGGGTAGATTATTGCAATGCAAGAAGAGTAGAATCAATTTGAAAGGAACAAAGTCTAGACTTTGGTTCCTAAACTACGTGTTAAAACCATAATTGGGACCAAATGGATCTGGAAAAACAAGATGGATGAAAATGAGGTTGTTATAAAGAACAAAGCAAGACTAGTTACTCAGGATCATAATCAACAAGAAAGGATTGATTATAAAGAAACCTTTGCTCCTGTTGCAAGATTGGAAGCCATAAGGATCTTTCTTGCTTATATGGGTTTTATGGTGTATTAGATAGATGTGAAAAGTGCATTTTTGAATGGGAAAATATCAGAGGAAGTGTATGTTCAACAACCTCCTGGGTTTAAAAGTAGTGAATTTCCCAATCATGTGTGTAAGTTGGATAAAGCTCTCTATGGGCTAAAGCAAGCCCCCAAAGCATGGTTTGAAACTCTTTCAAAATTTCTTATTCAGCACAAGTTTGTTAGAGGTACCATTGACAAACCTCTTTTTTACTTATAAAACTAAGAGTGATGTTATAATTGTACAAATATATGTGGATGATATTATTTTTAGGTCAACCAGTTCAAAACTAAGTAAACAATTTGGCAAGCTGATGACCAAAAAGTATGAAATGAGTATGATGGGTGAATTAACTTATTTTCTGGGTTTTCAAATAAAACACAATTTCAAAGGAATCTCTATTTGTCAAGAAAAATATGTTAAAGATTTACTTAAAAAGTATGACCTAGCTAATAGTGCCTGATGACATCAAATAACGTCACATTTATACCATCATTTATCCCGAATAAGTTACCCATTTTTATATAATTATTGCAAGAATTTGTAATTAATTGCTTAAAAGTGTTATTTGTAGTAATTGAGGAGTGATTTGTGAAGACATGCTAAAAGGAGCATATTTTAGAGCTAAAATGAAGACATTTGAAGATTACTCAATTCTGACCAATACGCCATATCAGCGCCAAGTCTTCATAAGAAAACGCGTTTAACCAATTCCCAATATGGCATATTCACCTTCTGCCATAGGCCGTATCCATCAAGATAACAATTCAGAGATACGAATATATTTATATTTTGGTAATGTATATTATGTTGATCATAAACTTTGCGCACACTCGAAGGGATACACCCCAATACACCGTATTAGGCTAGACTTTTTCAGAGACTATAAATAGAAGACTCAAAAATGAGTTTTAGGTGTGCAAAATCATATTCTTCATAACATACACATAAAAGACAATTTTTTGAAGAAAAGAAGAGCAAAAAAGGTCAAGCATCGATCACGATTCCATAGAAGAGACCGTGTAATTCCTATACTCTTGTAATCATTTAATTTTTGGTATCGTTCGGTAAAACGTTTAGTTTACCTTGGTTATTTGATCACGCTTGTATAATTACAATGGTTATAGGCTAATACCTTGGGGTATTAGCCATCTTAATGAATATTTAATGTTTGGTTTGTTTTAAAATCGATTTCCTTAATTTATCGTTGAGAGTTTAATTATGTTTATCACATGATACTTGTTTACGTGTTTGAATAGGCGACCTATCATTCAACTAGGTCTAGTTATGCCTAACAAGCGAGCTAGATACTAGGATAGCTCTCCATATCCTATCTAAGATAACATAGGAAAGCTCTCCATAATCATGATTTTATATTACTGTATCCAATAGATCACACTAACATTTTGTCTTTGTCTTATAAATTAACAGAGCTTAGTTAACCGGCAAGTATGAACCCGTAATGTTTCAACAAGTATTTCTATGATTAATTTAATAAAGATTTTGAATATGGATCTACCATGTAATAAAAAATACCGTCCAACAATAAGTGGGTAAAGTCCCGATGGCTAGGTTTCATTATCAAATCACCATTGCTTTATCCCTAGATAGATTATAACTAAAACAAAAGGATGCTTTAAAAGCGGATCCTTTAATTGTGACAGGAAACACACTTTCTCAGGTCGTTAGAGGATGATGTCCCGCTTAAGTCTTAAGAATGATATGCCGCTTCGAGATAAGAAATCATTGCACTAAATAAAAAACCAACATTTAATCGGATTTAATATGGCTAATACAATTTTCTATTATTTAGCTTGTACCGCTCTTTTATCTTCTGATTGTTTTCTTGCATGTTTATTGTGTTTTGAATTGATTATTGTCACCATAAAACCTGTGCCAGTCTCTCAGGCTGAAAACCCCCCATCTATTGATAGAAGCGTATATAGCATAGGTTTAACAAGTAATTAGAATTAACTTAATTAGAGTAATTAAAATACTAATAGATTATAAGGTTAATGACCTCGCTCTTAGTGTTCGACACCCTAATTACCACAGAACTTCACCCGATGGGGTACACTGCCCGTTAAAGTGATGTTTTAGGATAAGTCCACTAAATATAAATTTAAAACTTGGTAATCAATAAATTGACCCTACATGACAGCACATTAAGTTTTTGGCGCCGTTGTCAAGGAGTGAAAAAGTTTAACCTTTAATTTTATTAGTATTTCTAACCATTAGCTTAGATTAATCTAATTAGGGTAATTTAATTCTGTTTGTAATTAATTTAATTATGTGTTTAAATTCCCGCCTTATTTAATTGTTTTCTAAGTATCCTGTTCTGACAAATTAACAGATACGCTGTATCCACAAGTTGGATACGACGTATCGACCTTTCCACTTAGAACAACATATTGATATACAGTCTAAACAACATATATGTTCTTCCAAATGATATAACGTATTTTGTGTAATCAATACGGCGTACTGACCTTTAGCAGACAATACAACGTATTCAAATTAATTGAATATGGCGTATTGATCATCTGATACAGTAACAGAATAAAAAATTGATTTTCGTGTTTAATTTTTTGTGTTCTTTCCAAAGAGCCTATACTACTGATTTATTATCCTCTGTTTCAAGTGATGCATGACAAGGAGTTCCACTAAGGAACTAGTTACACCTTTTGAAAACCCTAAAAGTGTATTTCGCTTAAAAATGAAGCTTTTTGAGACACATGGTCTTGTGGAGTCGAGTTCACCAGAGCTCGATTTTTTGTATGACTTCAAATAACATTCAAAAGAAGAAACTACAGAAATTATGACGGAAACAATAGAGTAATACATGAGCAAGACCCGTGGAAACTATGGTTCAGGAGTTGTTAGGCCCAAAATTAATGACAAAACTCACTTTGAATTAAAAGGGCAATATCTCAAGGAACTTCAAGAAAATACTTTTAGCGGTTTAGAACATGAAGACGCAAATGAACACATCAAAAAGGTCCTTGAGATCATTGACTTATTTCATATTCCTGAGGTGACTCAAGATCAAGTAATGCTTCGAGTTTTTCCCATGTCCTTAACTGGAGCCGCAAGTCGATGGCTCAGGAATGAACCATTAGGTTTAATCACAAATTGGGAAACCCTGAAAACAAATTTTCTAAACAAGTACAACCCACCTGCTTGCACAGTAGAGAAAATGGAAGAGATTAACAGCTTTCAGCAAGAATCGGATGAAAGCCTCTTCCGAGCTTGGGAAAGATTTAAGGAACTTTTGATGAAATGTCCTCAGCATTATTTAACTGATATGCAAGAAGTTATCTTGTTTTATAATGGGCTCGATGTTCTCACCAGATAGATCCTTAACTCTAAAGGTGCCATTCCCACTAAAACTAATGCAGATGCAAAAGTGGCCCTCCAAGAGATGGCCGAATAGTCTCAGAAATGGCATAACCGAACATCCTCAAAAGCCAAAAGTACTAAAACTTCAGACAGATTAGCTGCTATACAAGCCCAACTCAACAATCTCAGGAGAGAGATTAAGAAAGTCAACGAGAAAGTATACGCTGCTCAGGTTGGATGCGAACTATACAAAGGACCACACTACACAAAGGACTGCCCACTAATGGAAGAAGGGAATACTCTCGAAGAGGCATATTACACACAGTTTGGAACACCTTTTCAACCTGTAGGACATTAAAGAACAGCAAGGCTAAGATTCTACCAACGAAACAATGGAAATTCTTTGTACCCTGATCGGAGACAGACATTGGAAGAATCAGTGACCGAATTTATGGCTGAGTCAGCAAAGAGACATGAAGAGAATTCAAACATCATCAAGGAGATTAGAGCTTCTATCGATGCAGCTATAAGAAATCAAGGAGCATCAATTAAAACCTTGGAAATTCAAATTGGTCAAATGAGCAAGGTTTTACAAGAAAGAGGAATTAGAGGTCTGCCTGGATCAACAGAACCAAAACCAAGGGATCATGTAAAATTGATCTCAACCACTAAAGCGGATTCATCTGATATACACCATATAGGATATAATCCATACGCCATATCAGGCTCACAGCATAGAACCACATTTTCTGAAGTAATTCCCTTCCCAAGGTGACTACAAAAATACTATTGTAACGATTGGAGAGATGCACAAGATGTGAAGATTCTGAAAGCTTATGATCACACATTGCCTTAGAAAGAAAAAGACCTAGGAAGCTTTACTTTACCTTATTTTATTCATAATGTTTGTTTTGATAAAGCCCTTGTTGACCTAGGAGCAAGTGTGAGTGTTATGCCATTTTCTACCTACACCAGCCTTGGTCTAGGAATTTCTCCTAATACATTGTTACTGCTTATATGTCGAGTTTCTACTGAGTTTTTTCTTGACTTTCTACTTTTTTTCTTCTCCTATTTTTCTCTCTTCTTTTACCATCTCATATTCTCGTTTTTTGTCATCTTAAGATATTATCTCTTTTTTTTTATTTTATCTAGCGATCATCTTTTCAGTAGTTGAACTCATTCTTTTTTCTATTGAGAACTGTTGACAAAACAATAAAACAACCAAGGGGTATCGCTGAAAACATGCTAGTAAGGATTGGCAAATTTATTTTTCCCATAGACTTTATCATCTTGGACATACCCGAGGATGAACATGATCCCTTTAACCTCGAGGTCACCAATTTTATATCTACTGCCATTCCAAGATGAGTTGTGTACAAAAAGAAAAATTACTCTAAGGGTCGTGGAAGAAAAACTTGTTTTCAAAAGTATCAAGCCAGCCACTAGCATAATCAGGAGGGTCTTTATGTTAAAAAATCTTAATTAAAAAACAAAGATTATAGGAGAGGATAACGAGTCATTCAACCCACTTTATGGTAACTACATTGAATTAAATGACTTGGACACACCTCTAGAACTCGAGACAAATCAAGATATTGATTTTGAGCCAACTGTTGTCAATGAACCTGATAATGTTAAAACCAGTTCTAAGTGTTGTTATAAAATGAAGTTTTATTGCATGATTGGGTATGGAAATGTTAATGGTGACTTCATCCCTTCCTTGTCTGTTAATTTAATTACCAAAAGCTTTTATTATTTTATAATCAAGGACAAGGACGGTCACGAAGGGAAGAGTCTAGCCGGAACTCTAATAGATATACCCGTTTTTGTTAGAAAATTTTCTATTCTTGTAGGTTTTATCATCATTGACAATGAAGATGCAACAAGAGATGTTGCGCGCGGCCTGCCATTTTTTATGAAATACGTATCATGCCAAAAGATTATGAAGAAATTCGCCCACGAAGACAAGTGCGAGCGAATGATGGAAGAATGAGTAAAGAGAAAGAAAAAAAAGGTCTAACTTAAAGACTGGCTAAAACAAAAGTGCTTCCCGAAAGACAACCCAGTCATTTTTAAATTGTTTGAACTGTTTTTAAATTGTTTGCATGAGTCTGTCTTCCCAGACACTCCATACGGCGTATCGAACCCCTCTGGATACGGCGTATGGATGTGTCTGGATGTTATTAGTTTGTAATTTAATTTTCAGTACTTTAAAATTTTTAATTGTTTTTACAGGAACCATACGGTGTATCATAGAGTTTAGGATATGACATATTGATCTTTGTACAGTTATGTGTTTAATTGTTTTCCGGCATTGTAACCATTGTATAACCGAGATAGGAATTGCACCTTTTGTCTTCTAATCTTTTATGCAGGACCTTGCTATAACAAAATCGACGATATGGTATACTCTGAAAAAGACATGTGTTGAACTCGTATGCAGCATTCTAAAGCCTCGTCAACACACTTTTGCTCAAGAGTTTAAATTGGAGAATCATCCCGAGCAACATATCGGGGGAGTTCCTCGTTCTAATTCTATTTCCCATATTCTTTATTGTTTTATCTATACAATGAGGACGTTGTATAATATAAGTGGGGGGATGGAGAATTAGAATGCCTACTTGTCCTTTTTTTACAAATAACATGCTAATGTGCTTAAAATTACGCCAAATTTTAAAAAATATTCTAGCATAACTTTTGCAAAAATTACTAGTTACATGACCTCGCATTACTTTACTTCTTTTTCTCTTCTAATTCTCTTTACACTCACTACTTTTTTTTATCTTTTTTTCTTATTCTTTCTTTTCATTTTTCACACAATCGAAGTTCTTCTTATAGTTTTGATTTCTATCTATCTTATTCTTACTAATTTACTTTGTGAGTAGGGTGTGTAGTCTTTAGAGATTGTAGTCTTAGGAGACTCTTATTTTTTCTATCTTCTTTATAGTTCTCTCTATCTTTCTTTGTCTCTTTACTTTTTTTCATCTCTTTCACTATTTCATTATTATCCAAATCTGTCGTTAACAATCTGTGTATCTCTTCTTAATCATATCTATACTCATCTCTAACATCTTTACTATACAATAACACAAATAATCTTTTCTTCTTTAGACTCTTCTATTTACTTCTATCTTTCATCAAAGTTCTATTACTTGACCTCGAGACACTTTTAACCCTTAAGCCAAATTTTGAGATTAAGACTTTTCCGTTTCAAACGTTGACTAAAAATTCCATAAAATATGAGTGTGCCAGTGATGTAGTGGACATATAGAAACTTGCCTGGTATATCACTCGGAACGACAACAATGAGTACTATGGATTGTAGATGAGAGAAACCATTTAACGGTAAATGTGTCTAGATACACCAAAAAGCCTAAATGTTGTAAAATTAACTAACTACACTTGTTAGTTAAATCCTATGTAACCCTTTGCTTACTCTCATCTTAAAAGTAAGATCCCCTAGAAAAACATGTTGAGCCATTCTTGTTTTTTTCACACCATATGTCTATTTCGTTACACCTTTACACCTTAGCCTACACCGTAGATTAAGCCTACTTAATCAAAGTTGCTAGTTGTTTTGTTTAAATATAGCATTTCCTAGTGTCAAAGTGGAAAATTATCTATCTCTGTAATGGTTGGGAAATTGCACAATGCAATGTGAAAAATAATGTACTCATGTATTTTCATCTTTTTACTTCTCTTCTCTTGTCGACTTCAATTAAGATTATCTCTTTTCTTCTGTCTTTTTTTCTTAGATCTTATATCATACTAGGTCTAGTTTTTCTTATCATCTCTTTATCAAGATTCACTATATTATTTCTATTTCTGCTCAGAGTTTCTTTAAATGATGATTTGTAGAAGGAGACAAAATTGCAACCAAGGGGATTATGATAGTGAAAAAAAAATTGGAAAAATAGAATAGAAAATGCATCAAAAAAGAGAAGGAAGATTTATAGTCGGTTTGCTAAACATAAACCAATGAAATTCTTGGTAGGATCGATTATTCGTTGATAAAAATCAACAATGTATAGTTCTGTATTAAGTGGCCGATATCACCACTTTTGTAAGAGTATGTAACTTTCAGATGTAAGGGAAATTGGCCGTTATGGGAACACCAACTTAGGTTGTCTTTGTCATTTCTATGCTCGAGGAATTTGTATATATTTCGAGTCTTTATCATGGAACGGTCGAGAAAAGTTACTAGCAACTGCCTTATTAATCATCCTAGGAAAGTATGCAAGCATCAAAGATCTATTTATGGTCTTAAGCAAGCATTAAGAAGCTGGAATAAAAGATTTGATGAGAGAATCAAAGGTTTGGATTTCTCAAAAATCTGATGAGCCATGTGTATATCAAAAGGCTAGTGGGAGTAATGTTACATCCTCATCTTATATGTTGATGACATAATCATCATGGGTAATCACATTCCAAGTTTACAAAGTGTAAAAGAGATTATCTCGGAATAGTGTTTTTCTATGAAAGTGTAGGGGAAACAGACTTTTAATCTTGGAATTCAAAAATCTATAGAGATAGATCGAAGCGATTAACTAGACTTAGTCAAAATGCTTACATGGATAAGATCTTAAATAGATATAAAATGGATAATTCCAAACGTGGTCTTATCCCCATGCAAGAAAGACTTGACTTGAACAAATCACAAGGTGCTCAAACGCCTAAAGAGGTGAATCGCATGAAGAATGTACCTTATGCTTCGGTTGTAGGATCCATTATGAATGCGGTTAGATGCACAAGACCTGATGTTGCGTTCGCGCAAAATTTGACAAGCCGATTTTAACAGAATCTAGGTGAACTTCACTGGACTGCTATGAAAAACATTCTTAAAGTATTTAAGAAACACTAAAGATATGTTCTTGGTTTATGATGGAAATCCTTGCATAGAACTTAGAGTTGAATGCTATTGCAATGCTGGATTTGAGACCGATATAGATGATATGAAATCTCTGACAAGATACGCTTCATTTTGAACGGAAGCGTAGTAGACTAGAAAGCTCCAAGTAAAGTACTATTGAAATGCCTGCTACATAAGCTGAATTACATAGCTGCTTAAGAAGCAGAGATGGAAGCTGTTTGGATTAGGAAATTTATTTCAGGGCTTGGTATAGTACCAACAATAAACAAACCAATTAAGATGTTTTACAACAATTCAGCCTCACTTCTTATCGCCAACGAACCGGGGGTTCAGATGGGCGCCAGACACTACAATATAAGGTACCTTCTTAAAGTTCACATAGATAACAATCTAGCATATCCTTTTACGAAGGCTTTACCGAAAGGAAAGCTTACTCAACATGCTGAGAGCATGAGACTTCGTTTAGCTAGTAGTTTCATGTAGATCTGTGTTTTAGTATTTGGATAAGGGATATTTGAACAATTTATTTTATGATAATGATACTTGGTATTTTTGTTATATATATATATATATATATATATATATCTTAAATTGTGTCCTATATTTGCATGTTTAAATCCATGAGTAATAATAGTTATTATTCTAAATTAATCCATTGTCAATTAACAATATGGGAATATTGTTAAACTAAGACAATTCTGAGTGATTGGTGATATTGGAGATATTAAGGATGAGTCCACCAAACTCACATGATATTCATAAAATGAATATTGGATTTCCCCGCCACAAGAATATAGCTTTATGAGCGACGTCATTTCAAGTTTGGGGAATATTTTTCTTTACGTGATTTTATTACGTGTAATCCTTCAGACTTGAGACTGCAAGTAGTTTAACATATGTAGATTATTCCTTCTTGATATAGTTTAAGGTGTTCCTGATTAAGGTTAACTAAAAAGGGCTATTTGTCAGGAATGGTTTATGCCACATGATGACTAGACACTTGTAGTCAATATAGAATTTGTTCCTTCAAATTGTTGAAGAAGATACCACTGGGCCCCTTATAGAAATAATTAGATGTGTGTATGCTCCGTTACCTTAAAATACTAATATTAGTATGTCTCATTGATTTTCAGTAATCTTGATTACTTCATATATGAGAAACAGAATCGTTAAATATGGAATGACATTGATCCATATCCAATTTAACAACGGTATCAGAAACAAAGGGATTGTAAATTCATAAATCATTTGTTCATGCCCTATGAAACCATACTCGAATATTTCGGGAGCATTGGCGTGTTTCTAGACGCTTACCAATGTTATTGTATTATTTACATGTCCAAGTGGGAGCTGTTGGAAGATGTCCATCGTAAATAATATATATCCGAATTATTTATTCGAGCCTAAGGGGACGCACACGTTAATACGTAAACAATGTTTAATTAGTGTTTTTAGTAAACGATAAATAAATATATTAGTTAAATGTTTAATAGTTAAACATTAAGGACTAATATGCAAAACGGGAAAAAGGAAAGTGAGAGTTTACCCCTTTCTTCCCTTTGGTCAGCCGAACCCACAACCTAAAGGGGTTTGGGCTTGCTTGCTTTTTCTCCAAGTTGTGTAGGCTATATAAGGAGGACTTAAGGTTTATTATTGAATGTGTGTTTTGTAAAAAATCCCTAAAACTCTCCCTCTCTTCCTCTCTTGTTGTTCGACAGAATCCAACACCCCTAAGGGTTTGGTTTTCTTCCTTTTGCTGATCGAACTAAACCAAACAACCCTTTATGGTTTGGTTTGGCGATCGTGTACCACCACCGTAGTGTTAGCTCGCGTGTTGATTAATTCAAGTGTTGCGGTGTTCGTTTACTAAAACACTATTAGTATTAGCATACTTCATTGTTTGCTAAGAACGTATTGTGTGTGGAAGCTTAGAGAGATCTTACTTTAGATCTTGGAGGTTTTGCGTGTGGTAAATATTACATTCGTCGTATATAGAAGATGATGTTAACGCGTTCACCCTTTACATCGGTGTTTTGTTATCATTTGGGTGCTAAAAGGTAAATCATCTTCTATCCTTGTTTAATTAATGTGTTTTACATGCTGCCTGATGAGTCAGGGGTCTCTGTTAATAAGACATTGTTTAGAGGCATGATATGGTCACTGCTGTATCTCACAGCTAGCAGACTTGTATCCAATTCTCCACATGTCTCTGTGCCAGGTACCAAGCTAACCCTAAGGAATCCCACCTTGTCACTGTAAAAAGAATTTTCAGGTATCTTAAAGGAACTCTAAATCTAGGCCTCTAGTATCTAAAAGGATCAGGATTTAATCTGAAAGCATACTCTGACTCAGACTATGCTAGATGTAACCTAGATAGAAAGAGTACCTCAGGGGGCTGTCAAATACTTGGTGGAAAACTAGTATTTTGGAGTGCAAAGAAGCAAAGCTCTATAGCAATGTCATCAGCTAAAGCTGAGTATGTAGTTGCTGCTGGATGTTGTGCTTAAGTCCTCTGGATTAAGAGTCAGCTGGCTGACTATGATGTTCTCTATGACAAGGTGCCCATATTTTGTGATAATGCAAGTGTCGTTGTCATTTCTAACAATCCAATACTGCATTCTAGGACAAAACATATTGACATCTGGTATCACTTCATCAGAGACCATATTTTAAAAAAAGATATTGAGCTTCATTTTGTACCCACTGATTTACAATTAGCTGATCTTTTTACTAAACCACTAGCTAAGCCTAGCGTTACTAGATTGGTCACTGAGTTGGGTATGCTTAATATTCAAAAACAGGTATCTGATAAGAAAAAGGCTTTAAGTGATCTCTAACTTGAATATTAAATATTTTAAGGTAACTTAAATGTAACTATTAGTTCAAAGACAAACATTTTTAATATTTAATTCTTATTATACTCAAAAGTTTTTCTACCAACTTTCTTGGAAAAAGTGGAATTACATTGCTCGAAAGGTCATAGGGACCCACGTTTTGTGATAGTTTTACCACTCGCAATTGATGAGGAACTCAAACCAGTTTTATTTTCAAACATATAAATTTTTTTGTGGTATAAACTGTTCACCTTTTCACACACACATCATTTTTACTCACTCAAAACCCTAAAACCTCCATTTTCATCACCTATCATAAATCCTTTCATCTAAATTGAAGCAACATTTTTCTTTTAAAAAATCAAATGGCTTCGAAATCAACTTCTTCACAACAATCATCACATCTTTCACCATTATCAAAAGTTAATTTTAAGTGTAAGGATGGTATCACTGCTTTTAATAATGCAGTTGCACTACTTGAGCACACAAACAATTCATACCATCCCATGCTTAGTTTTCTCTTAAACTGTTGCATCAGTACTGCTTTAACCATTCAACCCTCCGTAATCTACGTAGAGTACCTCAGAGAATTCTAGTACATAGCAGAGGTAGATGAGGCAACCAAGACCATCACCTTCTCACTTTCATCATTTGAAATACATTTGTCCTTTACTCAAGATGAGTTTATATCTACCATTGGCCTACCCATTTGTAAAAATGCTATTCCTTTACACCTACCTAAAGAATTTTCATGCAATATATTGTCAAATGTTTGGGTGGGATGCAGGGATCACATGACCAACTGAACCTGAATCAGCAGACCATTGCATATAGTCTTATTTGGGGGCTGGAGATTGACATTGGGGCAATTATTTTCTCTGACTTAGTTCATAAGCTTCAAAATGGGAAGAAGAATAGGGAGGCAACTATTTGTTATACTAGGTTTTTATCATTGTTAGATATAAGAAAAAGACTCAGTTACCCTATGTATTTTATAGTTTAACATAGCTCGTAGTTAATAGTTAATCGTATGACAAACGGTATTGGGTCGGGTATTAAACCCACACGTGTAAGCCTATACCATGGCCTTAAGGTTGGTTTCGTATTCACTATATAAGCCTCTTCCATGCCTTGGAAGAGGTGGTTAGTCATTTCATTATACAAGTTCCATTTTTTCTCACTAGAAAGTTTTCTCTCCTACTTTCTCTCTCTAAGATTCGGCTAACCTTCAAATATTCCATTGCGTTATGATATCCAATATCCTATAATTGGTATCAGAGCTCATGGGATGATTAGCTAGTGAGTATGTGCATTTTGTTGCTTGTTTAGATCAAAAGTGTACTTTTTAGGTTCTTTAGCTTTTTCTTCATTTTTCCTAGATTTTAATCTTTGTTGTGTTAAAGTTTAGGTGTTTTTCTAGTAGTTATAGCCTTCTAATACTCAGTTGTGCAAAAGAAATCAAGCAAAAACGTTCAAAAGGGTAATTTTTAGGTGTTTTTAGGTGAAAAGGTAAGTGTTTCAAGCCGACGGTTTGGCAATTTGTTATTTGTTTATCGTAGTGGTTTGTGTTGGGTTTAAATGAAGATATTCTTAGAGTTACTGCTTCACAGGTATATATTAGTGCTGTCAAGCATA
>BQNB010103220.1:0-24076 GCA_026074375.1 Tanacetum coccineum | reverse complement strand
TAAAATAGCCGTGGGCGTGGTCGCATCACCAACAATCGTAGGCGTGGTCAAAATAATCTGACCAACAGAGGACAGTTTATGGAACATGCAACCGATGTTGCATTGGTCACATTCCATCAGATTTCCCTAACCGTGACCCTACTACCTTCCGAAACAGGCAACAACTTTCGGCTAATCATGCTGATTATCGCTCTCAATCTCCTGCGTGGATTTTTGACACTGGTTCCAACGGCCATGTAGCGCCAGATTCTTCTAGCATCGGCACTTCTGAACCATACTATGGTGAGGATTTTCTCCATGTTGGCAATGGTAAGGGTTTACCCATTTTACACATTGGTAACACTCACATTCACTCTCCAAACAAAACTCTTTCCTTAACTAATATTCTTTACGTTCCACAAATCAAACAACATATTATTTCTGTTCAACAATTTTTTCATGATAATAATGTTTTCTTTGAATTTCATGATACCTTTTACGCGATGAAGGACGAGACTTCAGGCACTACCCTCCTCACGGGACCATGTAAACATGGGCTCTACTCCATTAATCTCCCATCTTCTCAACCTGTTCCAAGAAGTGTCTTCACAGTTGTTCGTGTTCCGATCCATACGTGGCATTAATGGCTTGGTCATCCTTACTCACATCTTTTACATTCCATGTTATCAAAATATTCTCTTCCTGTTTTGAATAAAACTTTAGTTGCTCCTTGCAATGCGTGTCATGTAGGAAAATCATCCAAACTATCTTTGTCATTATCAAATATTAAAAGTACTTGTGTCTTAGATTTGGTTTTTTGTAATGTTTGGGGCCCAGCTCCTGTCACTTCTACTGATGGACACAACTATTTCCTACTTTGCGTTGATCATTATACTCGTTATATGTGGTTTTTCCCTTTAAAACGTAAATCTGATGTTTTTGCAATTTTTAAACACTTTGTTGCTATGGTTGAACGAAAATTTAACACTAAACTCAAATCTGTTCAAACAGATTGGGGTGGAGAATTCTAAAATCGTCCCAATTTCTTTTCTCCACTTGGCATCATTTGTTGAACGCCGTCATCGACATGTTGTGGAAATAGGGCTTACTTTACATGCTCAATCTGGTGTGCCATCTCACTTTTGGCATTTTGCCTATGACACAGCTGTTTACCTCATCAATAGCATGTCATCTCGTATCGCGTCAAACGTTTCACCCTTTGAACACGCCTTTTCTCACAAACTAGATTTGTCCTTTTTGTGTGTTTTTGGTTGCTTATGTTATCCATACCTTCGACCATACAATCAATAAAAAATAGACTTTCACTTAATTCCCTGTGTTTTTCTCGGATATAGTCCTTCTCATCATGGGTACATGTGTCTCAATCCAACATCTGATCGTATGTACATAGCTCGTCATGTCCACTGATTGTCCAAATATGGGCACTATCAGGCTTTAAAATGATCGAAGAGTTCTTGTAGTGATTGCTGGAGTGCCAAGTCTTGAATAACCTGTGTCAACACAAATGGAAACACTACGTTAAGTAAAGCGCAGGGGGTGTCCCTGCGAATCACCTCCGACATGAGAGTATGTATGTGCTTTGTAGCGTAAAGTAAGGTTAAATGAGTGTGTATGAAAGTGTTGTTCATACCTGGAGACCTTACCATTTATTTAGAGGTGTGAAAGATAGAACGAGGCCTAGCACAAATACCGGTGAACGTAGGGGCGTCCCACGATTTAAGGGGTGATTCCAGAAACTGTGTACCATGATCTTTACCTTGGCGGGAAAGCTTTGGTAGAGAGGGAGAATGTGGGTTTTGACTTAGCCAGGCCTTTGCCCTAGTTTCGTCGAAGACCTCCCGCGAAGGTGGTAAGTCTTTGTGTGGCGGATTCCCTTACTGGTAATCATCTCGAAGATGATTTTACGCCACTCAAAACTATTCAAAGATCCCATAGTATAATTGGGAAGAGGATCCCATTCAAGCTCGAATAGGAGAACTTCAAGTCAGAGAGGAGGGTACGTCATCAAGCCCCCTAGTCGAATGTAATGGATGTATCTATGAATGCATTGCTTTTGACTTCTTGAAACCAAATCTTAATCATTTGTCAAAGATCCAAATAGGCGTGCTTCAAACATTGAATTATAAGCCCACTTGTCATGGGGTTAGTTACAGCTTTAAATGCAGATCATTCAAGAGTCAACCTTGGTTCTCGTGCACTTCACATCCAGTTTTAATGCTTGTTTGTAATCCGGATAATGCTAAAACATCCTACATGTGGATGGCTATCAAGGTTTTCCTCACCAACTATAAATTCTTTGCCCTAGTCTTTTCTCTTCCTTTTACTGTCTTGTTTTCCTTTCTACTTGTTTTCTTTGATTTTCTGTGCAACCCTCTCTAAGGTAAGAGAATAATCATTTTCTTATTCACTATGAGCGCCAAAGATTCTATAGCCATTCAAACTTGTAAACTTTCTGAAGAAGAGTTTAATGAATTCCTCGCACTATACTCCATTCCTTCTTTATCCTATGTGATTCTTCCTAAATCCAAACAAACTGTTCTTGATGCTCCTCCTGGATATGTCGGACTGTACACCTATTCATTTTTCTCGCTAATCATAGGTTGCCTCTCACTAAGTTTTTCTGTGAGGTTCTTGAATATTTCCAGGTTCATATATCCAGGCTTAACCCTTTTGGTTATGCCAAGCTTACTACCTTTATTGTTATGTGCAAAGCTTATGGTTGTGAGCCCACTGTCGAGCTTTTTCAAGGGTTCTTTAATTTGTGTTAGGCTAGAAAATGGTTGACCTTCGCCAAAAGGCATGAGAAGCATATTCCTCATTTGTTTCCCAAAGTCATTACCCGTATCGAGGGTTGGAAAGAGCGATTCTTCTATGTTCAAAACTCCATCATTCCTGCTAAATACGCACAACTTCTTCTTGAACAAAACAAATACAATTCAAAATCTTACAAAAATAAGCTTCCCCCGATATTGAGCAAAACCCCATGTTCCAACGCCTTGGTCGTTATCCTACGAGCATTCGTGTTTTTCCTAATCCCATCCTTTTTTGGCTGGCCTCCAATCTTCGTGGGAACATGGCCAGCAACGACCTGCGATCTTAGTGGGTGGCGAGGGTATTTATTTCCTTTCTTGTCTTTCTTTTATGCTGATATATGATTTACTTTTTCTTTTCGCAGAAATGGCTTTTAGGAACTTTGTTTATGCTACGGATGAAGAGGATTTGTCCTTTCTTCCCAAGGAACCTTCTCCAGCCTTTGGTACTGGTTCCCCATCCGTGTCGGTTAATATAGAACCTCTTATGACTGACAAGGAGCATGTACTACAACCGACTGAAGCTACGACAGATTCTGGAGGAAGCCTTAAACGTGAATTGTTTGTTGTGTATCCTAGAAGTGTAGCTGATCGTAGGAAGTGCAAGACTAGGGGAGGGTCATCCAGGCCTCTTGTGAAGAGGAGACTTACTCCTGGATCTTTGACTGCTCGTGCCACCCGTGCTAAGTGTGACAACCGTGATTTATCGAGGTTGGTTTAATCGTTAGAGTTAACTTGCCTAGTTTTATGAGCTTGGTATTATGTGCTTAAGATGAATTGATGATATGTGTGTTATGATATACGTGCTATTATAAGTGTTTGTGATAGTTGAAATGAATGATTTAGTCATTTCATTTCGTATGTGATGGTGATTTCAGAAGTATAGTGATTTTTGTTATTTTATCATCGGTAAAATTGAAGAAGTATTTATCGTTAAATTTTGAGTTGAGATTAATTAGTGAATTGAGATTTTTATAATTTATTTATGAAGTAATAAGTAAATAATAATTTGGGAAAAATTATAATAAGTAGTGTAAGTGTTTTGTTTTAAGTTATGTATTTATTTAAGCATTTAAAGTAAATAAGTAGTAAATAGTTTTGTATTTAAAAAATATATATATAGGAGGGGGGAACGGAATTTTATATAAAAAAAATTAATTTTATAAAAGGGATGTTGGTTGGATCGGCTTATAGGAAAAAAGAAAAAAAAAGAAACAAAATTTGATTACAATTAGGAGTCTTGGCATTATAAATATAAAATCAATAAATCCCTAAATCACTTTTTTCTCTCCCTTTTTATTGTTCGGCCGAATCCCTCAAGAAGAAAAAATATATATATATTTTTTTAATCAAGAACCAAGGTGGTGATTCAAGTGGTATCGAGTAAAGGTTTAGGTATGATCTTAATTAAGTTTTTGTTTAATCTTTTTATAGTTAGTAACTTTAATTGATGGAATAATTAAGGTTCATAATTTTTTGTAAATTAATGATATAAAACTATATGGGAGTGTTCGGGATTAGATTTAGAGCATGTGGGTGTAAAGGGTTTAGGTTAGATCGCGTTAAATTAAAAGTTAGGGTTTGACAGAATTTTAAGTCGTGTTGATTGATTGATATCTCAATGATAAAAATGAGTTTTGGGATAAATCTTGTGCCTAAATGGAAGTTCAGAGAGTCTAGTTTCCAAAAAGTCTGGCCCCGAAAGGTTTTGAGCTCGGAAAGTTAGTCAAATAATTTTTGCAAGAAAAGTTGTCAAAATAGTAAATTCGGGTTAGATTTAGGTTTAATTTCGGGGAGTAAAACCCCTACTTAAAAGTTTAATTGAGGTTTGCCAAAAATCATCTGTTCCAGCCTCTAATACAATGTCTTCGCCTGCTGATACTTTTGTTGTGAAGCCCTCGTCTTTCTAGGTTGGATGAAGGTCACTATGTAGGTGATAATTTGATCCTTAAGGGTGGCATGTACCTTGAAACATTTTGGTGTGACTCAGGCTTCGGCCTTAAGACAATTTATTTTTATCTGTATCAATGGCTCATGTAGGCCATTGTTTGAATAGGGTATGTTGGCCTTTTTGGCTAACTTTTAATATAGGGATTGGGTCCCAAATTTTGTGATATGTTTGTGTTCCTCTTATGTAGGGATGATGACACAATTTATGTTCTATTTTATTGGGCAGCATTTAAGCCTATGGGTTTATGTTACCCATTATTTGGGTCGTGGAGTGTGGCCTTTAGGGTATGTGGAGTTCTTTAGCTGTGGTATATTAGAGAATTACAAATAATTTATGGAGGTACTTGGTCGTATACTTGCACTTAAAAAGCACGCTTGAATACCTCATTCCCTAACGAGCAGACATCTTATAAACTAAGATGATTTGATGGATTTATTGTTTAACAACAACCCTAATATGCCGTATCCATAAAAAATTATACGGTGTATCCGTGCCTACACTTCATAGATAACCACAAAGGATTGAAGAGATATACGTCATATCCAGGAACCTCTATACGCCGTATCTAAGGTTCATTATACACGAAGATTCTAGCAAAGTTCTTCAACCGTGGTCCTTCTCAAGAACTCCCTCATACCCCATATCCCACATCGCTCGATTTCAGCGTATCGACAGTTTCCAGACGTATAATAGAAGACCTAACTCAGTTTTAGGTATGTAAGTTATGAATCGTAAACACAAGTCAACCAATAAGAGTACGAATAAAGGAGCTAGAAGGTCAGAAAAAGAGCTCAAGATGATAGGAAAACTCTTATAATCTTTTGGGCAACCAACTACGCGTCGCGTTAATGGTTTCTTTTCTTTAATTCATTCAATATGAAAACGTGTGTATTTACAATGACTATCGGATGATATTTTCAGGTATCAAGCCATGTGTATGAAGATTTAATGTTGGTGTGTTTATATCTTTGCTTAATATTATCTGATTGATTGTTAATTATGTTTATCGCATGATTACTGTTAATGTGCTTTATTACTGCGTTCAATCCGTTATAAGGATATCACTTTTAGCTTTAAACAGATAATCAGATTTTCTCATAAGTATGCGGATCCTATCATTAACTTGGTTTAGTCTTAATATTTAATGCGATAAATTTGGTGTTTGTTTGGGCGTAGGCAATGATGTCGGGATAGCTTCCAAATTGCAATATATATATCTAGAAATCATAGATTACAATTATTGATATCCTTACCTTTAGTTTAGTGAGCTTAGTTTATCCATAAGGTGACATTGGTATCAACGAGTACGTTCTTATTCATTGGTAAAGACTTGGATAGTGGACTACTAGTATATAAAGAGCCGTTAAGCAGTAAGTGGGTAAAGTCTCGATGAGCTAGGGTTTAGTAAGAGCACCATTATTAATCTCCTAAGATAGATTATAATCAACAAATGCTTGCTTTATGCGGATGCGTCTAATTGTGACAGAATTAGCGTGTCTATGTCTTAGGAAGAAGTACCGCCTAAGTCTAGGAATGATATGCCTTTCGAGATAAGACAATCATTGCACTAAATAAACAAACCTGTGTTTTATCAGATTATTCATGATTGATACGTTTTCCTTACATTAGTTCTTGACCGCTCCTTTTCGGTTTGTTCATCTTCTTGTGTGTGTTTATTGCTTAACTTGTCATCAAAACACTAGGTTAGATACACAAAACCGTGCCAGTCTCTCAGGCTAAAACCCTCCTTTTGCATTATTTTTAGTTTATTGTAGGATATACTTAAAATACTGACTAGTTAGATATTAATGCTCTGCTCTTAGTGATCAACACCTACTTACCACGAAAACTCCAATCTGACCAGGTAAACTACACATTCAAAGTGTTGTTTTTACGTTATTGTCGGCATTAAAATAAATAGTATTAGACTTAGATATAAAATACCAACTTACAACGACACATCAAGTTTTTGGCGCCGCTTCCTGGGAGTGAAGTTGTTTAATTCTTATGTATTAGTGTTTTAATTTAGTTTAGTTTAGATTAATTTGCATATTTGTGTGTTTGTTTTGTGTGTTTGATTTCTACATTGTATATTTTTGCATATTGTGTGTTTGTGTGGTTTTTTGCATTGTTACAGTCTACTGTAACTTTTTGAGTCGAATACTCAATACGACGTATTCATCTTCTTGGATATGGCATTTAAATTGTTTCTAAACCAATACAGCATATTCGACTCTAAACATCCATACGACGTATTCAGTTCACTAAATACGGCGTATTAAGCTATTTGGCAGTTTTCTTTCCTAGCGAATTTATTATAGGTTAAAATGGACGACCGCAAACATTACTATGGAGGAGTATATCAGGCTTGAGGAATAAAAAAAATCTGTAGGCGTGGTAAGGTGTTGTTAATGGGAAAAACTGTCGTATGGTAAGATCTGGGATAATGAAGACGTTCACGACCTCAGATCTGTTATAACTGAATTCCCAGCTATAGTCTTTAACGACAAGTCAACATCTGAAGCAGCACTCTTGTGTGAACCTACGGTAAGTTCTCATAACAACGATAAAATTGACTTTAGAATAACGTTTTGATGAAATCCGTCGATGAGATTGCATGGTTAATTTTGTCAAAAATTCATTTTCATACAAAATAATTTCTGTCAACGATTTAAAAACAAATTTGGAAAATGATAATGATAAAGTCAATATGCCTTTGCTTCCATCACCCGAGCTACGGTCAGTTATTTTAATGATTTATACTACTTTAAAGATTTTGATAAAGAAATTCCAGCCATTGTTTACAATGATGCTCTAACGTCTGAATTAGATTTCTTAACTGAACCTACTGTAAGTCCTCAATATATCGATAAATTTAATTTGAAAGATGAAACATCATTGTCTGTATGTGATGAAAAGTGAAAAGGAACATAACGTTTATACTCTTAATGACTATTTCCTTTTTTAAGTAATTTATCGATGATTCAATATCAATAAGGAAATAGATGATGATAAAGTCGGTATTAATTGTCTTCGTAGGGTAATGTAATAATTATCGATGTGGATTCCTTATGCACAAGGGTCAAATAAGCTTTGGAAACAAGTCCATGATTACCTCTAATAAATTTTTCAAAACTAAAAATTTCATCAAGGAATTAAATGTTAAAATCTTGACTTGTCATTATATTAACAAAGGGATGCCATTCATTTTCCTAATCAAGAATTTGTATGTGCCATTTGGAAATCTATGTTTCGACCATAATGTTTTATACGTGATATGATTAAATTGGGGCAAGTCTAACTTAAAGACTTTTCTGTAAGCAAAAGTGATTGCCGGGAGACAACCCGGAATGTATTTTTAATTTTTATCGAGTCTGTCTTCCCATATTTTCTATATGGCGTATTCAAACCCCATGGACATGGCGTATTAACCTTCTAGATGTTATCCAGTCTTTATTTTCAGCACATTCTATACGTTGTATTCGTTAAACGAATACAACGTATTCGACACAAGTATCAATACGTCGTATCTTGTGGAATGGATACGGCGTATCGACTTCATGTATAATTTTAGGTATTTATTTCGAGTCTAACCAAACGAATACACGGAAGATAGATTGCATTTGATTTTCTAAGAAATTTACACAGGTACCTGTGAATGATGGAAAATCAACAAAAGTGGTTGAAGTATTACAAGTCTGGAGGTGTTGGGAGTCTTGAAACTTTCAGGCGGCTGTTCAATCATAAATTCTTTCTCAATAATTCAAATGGAGAATCTACGAGCAAATTCAAGGAGTTTCTCATTTTAATTCTTTTTAAAATTCCAGTTTTAATGGTTTTTTCTATACAAAAACAAGGACATTGTTAATTCAAGTGGGGGGAGTGGGAATTTATAATGTGACTTGTCCTATTTTTCACACTATAAATGCTTTAAATTTTGCTTAAAGTAATTTTTTATTTTTCAAGCATACTTTTGTGAAATATTTCAAGGTTACGTAACCGTATACACAATAACCTTATTAGATATTGTGAGGATTTAGTCTTATTCGTTTCCAAATGTTTACCTAAATTTCACAAGATGTGAGAGTGCTCTAGTGATGTAGATTGACTTTAGAACTCCTTGGCTTGGTTATTCTTTCGAGACCGACAGTGATGAGGGACTATGGATTTAGCTGGAGTAATTGTTTAAATTGATAAATTTTAGGATTACACCAAAAACCCTATTCATGTTGTTTATTAACTAACTACACTCTGTTAGTAACCCAGTTTAAACCCTTTGTTTACTCTCACTTTAAGAGTAAGATACCCCTAGAACAACCCGTAGAGCCAATCCTTTAGGAATTACACCAACTTGTTTATTTCATTACACCTTAGCCTACCCTATTAGATTAGTTTTTTTTATACAGTTGCTAGTTGCTTAAAGTGTTAAAGTATGTTATTTCCGAGTCTTGTTCTCAATTTTGGTAACGGTTGGAAGGAATTTGCACATGCAAATGGGAATGTAAAAAGTAGTCAAAACTCTATGTATTTTACTACCTTCGCAATTAATGGGTACGTTTGAAGAAGGTAGAATTATCCAGAATTAACTATGATCGGAAGATGTGAAACTACTACCGAGTTTTGTATATTGTTAGATGTCTTGAAAAAAAAAATAGAAATCGTAACATAAAAAGAGAAGGAAAGTTTGAAGAATGTAATTGTTTTGCAACTACAAAGGAATTTACACGAAGGAGTCAATTTTTCGTTGATACAAATCGACGTGTAGGAGTATTGTATAAAGTGGACAAGATATCGACACTTGCCTTGTAAAGTATGGATGATTGGGGGAGTTGACTGTTACGGAAATACCCAACTTAGGTGTTGTTTTTCTATCTATGATCAAGACGTTAGTTAAATAGTTGTGTCGTTATCATTGGTAACGGGTCGGAAAAGGCATTAGCAACTTGTATCTTAGCTTAATTCTCTTTTGTTTCGTAATTTTTATTTAACAACAATTTATTTCCCTTTCTTAATCATTACTATGGGTTTACTGCGGATATGAGGATTTATATGGAGCATGCATGTCTATTTCGTCGTTCAGGCCATTTCCATGTATAATGTTCAGCTGCCTTGTTGGTTTAATTATATTGGTTGAAAGTTAGAAGATCCCTTCCCTTCATATCATTCCTTCATCCTAACCGTTAGTTTAAACTCGAATGAGGATGTGGGGATCGAACAACACATGTCTTATTATGTTCGTTTACGGCCATGTATGTGTGCTTTAGCTACCTTGTTGGTGTGGTACTTTTGGTGAAAGATTGTAGAATGATCAACCCTACTCTTATCATACAAACCCATATTTACTTTTATAAACTTGTTACTCCTTAGCTCTAGTGGTGGAGATGTGTATCATTGCCAAGCTTATGATAGAATACTCATCACGATCGAGCAATTAAGCGAATTAGTTACATGTTACCACATAGATTAGTTGAGTGATTTGAGTGTTTTCATCTTCCTATTTCGTGAGGTGTTTGGTTGTGTACTTGTAATAGATCAAATAAATGCTTTATGAAAATATCCTCATAGGTGAAAAAAATTTTTATAAACTTCTAAAGGCTACTTGAGGACAAGTAGGATTCAAGTAGGGAGATATTTGATGACAATAAATAACGTCTATTTTATAGCATCATTTATACCATGTAATAAACCCATTTTGTATGATTATTGCAAAGAATTGTTACTTAATCGTTTGTATTGGAGAATTGCAATAATTATGGAGTACTTGGTGAAACTTGACTAAAAGGCACGCATTCTGGAGCTTAAACAAAGATATTTTGAATAATACTGTTCTGACAACCAATACGCCGTATCCATCAAAGAAGATACAGCGTATCCGTGCCTACACTTCACAGATAACCACGAAGGATTGAAGAGCTATACGCCGTATCCAGGAACCTCTATACGCCGTATCCAAAGATCATTATACATAATGATTCTTGAAGATATCAACTGTGCTCCTTACTCTAAGAAATCCCCAATACGCTGTATCCCACATCGCTCGATACGGCGTATCAACCAGTTTCTAGACGCTATAAATAGAAGACCCTAAACTCAGTTTTAGGTATGCATGTGAATCCCTAAACCACCAAGTCGACCAAGAGATGAATAAAGAAGCCTAGAAGGTCAGAAAAAAGCCTCAAGATCATAAGAAAACTCTTGTAATCTTCGCGCAACCCAACACGCATTCGGTTAAGATTTCTTTTCTTTAATCATTCATATATGAAACCGTGTGTATTTTTACAATGACTATCGACTGATACCTTTATGTATCAGCCATGTTTATGAAGATTTAATGTTTGGTTTGTTTATATTGATTGCTTAATTTATCATTAATTGTTGATTATGTTTATCGCATGATACTCGGTTATGTGCTTTAATATGCGTTCAATCCGCTATCTAAGGATATCGCCTGTAGCTTAACTAGATATTCGGCTAGTTCTTATAAGTATGACGGAGTATCATTCAACTGGGTTAGTCCTACACATATTTAATCGCTTGCTAACTTCGGTGTTGTTTGGCGTAGGCTTAATAGTTCGGGATAGCTTCCATAATTTCAATTTATATATCTAGAATCATAGGGTCACAAATATTGACCTATCCTTACCTTTAGTTTAGTGAACTTAGTTAAGCCATAAGGTGACCTTAGTATCAACGAGTACGTTCTTATTCCATTGGTAAGGACTCAGACAGTGGACTACTAGTTATTAAGCCATAGAATTTGATTGATGGACTAGTTTTGTTGAAGATTAAGGTTCGTAATAGTGTGTGTGTGTAGAAAGAGAGAAATACCTAACTTGCCTTTTGATTAAATGAAATTATTACACTTAACCATATCATAAATACCTATTTATACCCCTTGGTTAACTATCTTTATTAAACTTTCCTAACTTAACATATTTAGTCCCTGTACTTTATAACAGTGCTACAAGTAGATTATTTCTTTATTTCTAACACTTTCTCCCCTATATGCATTCTACTGGGCTAAACCTAGTCTTATTATGTTTTTTATGACGAATTCTTTCTTATGCTATTTGAACACTTTATTTGAAGTAGTCGGCCATTTTCTTTTTCTTTGAAGCTCGATAAACGTTGAGAATTCTTTATGAAAGTTAAAGGACGACCTTGTAGACAAATCTATCCCGATATAAGTTTCTTCCTTTTATAATAGGATAGATCTATTCTATCTCTGAAGTATAGCTCACTCTCGAAACTCGATCAGCATTCTTAAAAAGCTAAACTTGATCTTCTTTGGAGCTACGAGGTGATCTATTATAAATCTGGTATTGAAATCTTTATCTTAAACTTTGATGTTGAATGTAGATTTCAATCAATAATGTGTTGACGATAAGTCTTTGATTTCGATGATATTGATTGAGAGTATGTCTTTTGTAAAAGACTTGAGACACTTGACTTTTCCAATGAAATCTTCTTTACTCTATTAGATCCCTCAATCACATATCATCTCTTGATTATGGAAAGTAGTAAAATAAATTTGATTGTTTGAAGACAATGTTGATATTCTTGAGAAGTAATTCCATGCAAATGTCGAACCGGCTATCTCGATCGATCTTTGAAGTTAATGAAACACTACAACTTATTCAAAACACTTGATGAAAGTACCTCAAATCTTAATTCGAATCTTATCTTCTTAATCAAACTACTTTTACCTTAATGATTTCTTTGATTCAATTTCATTTGATAGTATCTGATTTGTCCTTATTTTTCTGTGCTTATTTCTTCTCCCTTGTCATGTATACTTGAATTGACTCTTAATTTTCTCCCTAAATTTACTAAGATCTTTATCTTCTCAGATTAGGCATACTAGCTTATATTTTCTCCCCTCATGATTGATTTGATCCAGTATGAGCATCATGACCATATAAGCTCCAAAAAGATTCTAGGGTGAAGAATATCCTTTGAAGTCTATGAATTGAAACCAAAATCTTTTCATTTTCTCTTTAAGAATCAAACATTCTCCCCTTTATATACAAATATACTCCCCCAAAATAAGCATAAGCTCCCTCAAACCAACAAACTTGATTGCGATCATTCTCGTGAAGGTTAAAAGAAACTTTTGTCATTATAAAAATCATTGAAGATGTTATGTTTGTAAAAGGTAGAAATGTTGTTGTTGTATTTTGTAGAAGATGAAATGGAGAATTATCAGAGTAAGAACCATCTTCTACATTCACCATGAAGTTCATTCACCATTACAGATCCATGCTTTGAAAATTCCCGATGAAATTTGAAAAAATATGATCAAATCAATATCATGATGAAGGATGCGGAAATATGTTCATGAAATTACATAAGCATTGATCTTCGTTAACTTAGTGTTCATGTTACCTGGGAAAAACATTAACACTAAGTTCTCATAGATTTGCTAGTTAACAACATATTTGATCATTAAATAGTGACCTAGGATTCAGCAATTGCATGACATTAGCATGGTAGGATTTACATTCAAATCATTGTGAATCTATTTGTTAGGATCACTCCAGAATGTTCTGGCAATGTCACATAGACCATCAATGTCACCAAGGACATATATCATTGTATTTTTGTGATCATGATGTTTAATCAAGTACTTTTCTGTCCTAAAGATATTTTCATTTGAATATAAATTGGCTCTTGACTCGTGTGCACTTTTAGTAAGTAGGATGGAGCAAATTGTCCTTTATCAATCCAACATTCCGGAATGAGAAGTCGATCGATTATATGTTTAATCTCGTCGAGAATGAAACAAATACTTTTTGAGAAGTTCTTGAGTGGCTGTGATGGGATGGGTTGTGCATTTACATAACTGGGCCTGGATGTCTACTTCAATACCAGAATCAACGAAATGAAAATCTATGCATATGAGTTGACCCGATTTCTATCTTCGTTTAGGGAGGTAAACAAACCTTATATTTTCTGATAAGACTCTCACTTTTCAACTCCAACCTTTGTCTTTACTTATCATTCGATTCTTCTTCATTATATTCTTGTCACTTTTGACAACTTTATCATTTTCGATCATTCTTTTTCATTCAAAGCTTTATCTCTTAAGTCCTTTTGGCATTTGAAACATGTTGATTTGCACCACAAACTCCATCACCTAGACCTAACTGTCCTAAATTGGAAGGAAGACTCTTGGGTAGATCAATTTCGGTTCTGGAAGATCATAGGAGTATTTGAGAGTAACTAAATCACATCGTGCAACTTAATCAATATACGCCAAGATAATTCCTTTAGAAAGAATGTCTATGAAAATCTGATTATAGTATCATGACGATTTTGATAATATCAGAGAAAGGTAGTAACAATCACTTGTCTGTTTTTGTATGTGGTGCATTTCTTTTCTTGCATTACTTTTCTCTTTTTTATTTTCATGTGCTGTTCTTGACTTTTGAAGACATGGACATATAACTTTCATTTTCTTTAAGTATTCGATTTTTCATTTCTCTCTTTTATTTATTTCTCATAAAATCTCTTCTTTCTGTTTTTCATCATTTCTCACAAAATATCATATGAAGAAGAGTATTTTGGATCTTTAAAATTTTTAATCATTATATTGACAACTTTGCCGTAACATAATGCCGATAAACATTTATTAACTATGAAGTAAAATCTTCAAAAAATTCGAACTGTGAGGGAAATTGTTAAAACAATTTTCTCCATTTTCGTTAATTTTGAAAAAAATTTTTCAACAAATTATTTCGGACACTCCCTGCAAAACATACCATATCTGCGATTTAACATTATAGGAGTTCCTCTTTAGTAATTTTGTGTCCTTTATTTCTTTAGCACTTGTTCACAAATAGAATACATCGATTTGAGACCTTTTACATTGATTTATCTTGTAAAAGTACCAATTTTAAAATTTGAATCGATTGTAACTCATCAACTTGAGTTCATTTACTTTTAAAACAAATTGATTTTTTATTTAAGTACCATATAAAGATTGTGAAAAAATATTTGTCCATAAGACTCAAGTCAAGAAGACTTCTATTCTTTTTCAAGATTAAATGCTCTGAAACGCACCATTTTCTTTTCTTTAAAGCAGTTTCGGGTTTGTACTGCATGTATTATTACAAGCATCAAAAATGAAGCTCGAGTTTGGTATGAATTATACGAAAAGCCAGATTAGTTTAAGCAGGGTTTCTTATCTGAGTTATAGAAAGCATTATTTGAAAGTTTGGGTTTCATATGATATTTGTAGGAAGCCATTAGTTTAAGTTCGGGTTTCGTACAGAGTTATACGAAAGACATCAATTGAAGTGCGAGTTTCATACTGAATGTGTATGAAAGCCATTAGATTAAGTTCGGGTTTCATACTGAGTTATACGAAAGCCATCATAAAAACCAAAAATCTTTTTGGTGTTTTCTATAAAATTTGTTATAAAGAAAATCTTTTGTTTTTTCTTAAATTTTATATAAAAACAAGTCATTGTCTTTTAAATTTTATTAAAAAGAAAATCTTTTTGTCTTTTCAAAATTTTATATAATATAACTTTTTGTATTTTTCTAAAATTTAATAAAAGAAAATCTTTTTGTATTTTCTAAAATTTATTAACAAAAACATTTCGTGGTAAAGAATTTATGTTTCACGACTCATCATACCAACTCTTGACTAATCAACTTAAATCTAGCTTCAAGCGCAGAGATTTCGTGAATAATTCGCAAGTTGAAATATAAGTACCAATGAAATATAACTCTTTGTTCTTTTTCACAAAAAAAACCAATATTTGAAATCCTTGATAATATGTTACTCACATAACGTGTTTTGTTGATTGCTTTTATATTTTTTTTTCTCGTTCGTTTCTTGTAGATCCTTTGCTTCCAAGTGTGTTATACGGGATTGCACCGAGATTACAATAGCACTCTTTGATTACAATAATTGTACTTTGTCGTTTAGAAGAAAGCCATAATCAGTCAACTGAGTTACGCATCCACCAAAAACTTTGTGCACAACCAGCAGAAATTAGCAAAATATCAGAATTTCGTTGTAGAAATAGGACACGCCTCAATTTGCTTCTTGGACAACCAACCCACTACTTGTCACTAAGAATTGTACACTGCTAGATTCTTTTTTGATCTAAGTGATCCTAACTGGGTCTGGTCTTTTTGAATAGGCAAGTTAGATCAAAGCCAAAATCGTTTCGGATACAAAGGCCTAAATTAATAGTCTTTGATATATCAAATGATCCTTTTAACGGCGACACATGGATGTTCATTTGGGATTTATGATATCTAGCACACATACATGTTGCAAACTTATATCTGGCTCTCGATTTGTTAAGAAACAAGTAAGAGTTAAAGAGCAATTTTAATTAAAAAGAATTTGGTATTTAGAGGGTTACAGTTTAGTTAGTGGTATAATATAGGTAATGGTACATCAACGATTCCATAATCGATACTATGTTAATCAGTTTTATGTCCAATGGTTTTCCAACTAAATTATGTTTTGAGTTTAGCTTGTTAACCATGGGGTGGAACGTATCACAATTTTCCATTCAAATTCATTTCAAAATATCAGAATGTACCTTAGATTGATTTAGGAAAATCCGTTTTGAAAATTGATTTACTTGGAGAGCCGTGAAAAGACATTTCAATTTCTCCCATTTCTATACTCATTTCAAAACGTTTCACCATTAATTCTAAAAATTTCGTGCAATATTTTGGATTCGTTGAGCAAATTATAATGTCATCAACTTATATTTGAATTAGCATTATATGTTTACCCTTCTTTTTAATGAAAAGAGTAGTATCGATTAAACTTTTGGAAACGCTATCAATCAAGAGATTTTAAAAGAATGTCATACCATGCCGAGTGCTTGTTTCTAAACCATTTTACAGAGCTTTGTCGAGAGCATACACTGATTCTGGTTTTGTTTGCTTGACAAAACCTAGAGGTTGACCAACATATACTTCCTCTTTAAGAATTCCATTAAGAAACGCCATCTTTACATCCATTTGAAAGACCATGAAATCCTTATGAGCAGCATATGCAAGAAATAAGCGTATAGCCTCAATTCGAGCAACTGGAGCAAATGTCTCATCATAATCAATGCCTTCTTGTTGACAATATCCTTGAGTGACAAACCTTGCTTTGTTTCAAATAACCAAACTGCTTTCATCTTTCTTATTCTAGAACGATCCATTTTGGTTTGATGATAAGTCTTGCCCTTCAGGGTCGAGGAACTAATCTCCAAACTTTTAATCTTGCAAATTGATCAAGTTCATCTTGCATTGCACTGACCCAATCAACATCTTTTAAAGCTTTAGCCACGTTAGCAGGCTTAATACTACTTAGCAAACATGCAAACAAACATGAATTTGCTAGTTGTCCTCTTGTATGAACACTCGACTTTGGATCACCAATTATTTTATGAAGTGGATAATCCTTAGTCCACTTTTTCTCATGTGGGTATAGTTGATAGAATGTATGAACATTGGAAGGATCATGAAATGTCGTACTTGCATCAAAATAAGCATCTTCCAATTGTTCATTAAACACATTGTGTGATGAACTTGCTTCATTCACATTAGGACCATGTTATTTGAAATCGATAGGTATTTGTTGAGGAACCTATTAATTCTTTTGAACTTTGTTGACGTCATCATTCAATGAAGATGAAGAGATTCCTCATTGATAATTGATTTATGACTTCATGAAAACTTCTCCTACGCGCGATGATTTTCAGTGTTGGTTGTTTTCATCATTCGTTGGTTGGAGATTTTGTTATCTTTTGACGAATCAATATAAATAAATCGTAAAATTTGTGAAATAAATCTTTCTAAATTTTCTTTGAAATTTATGAAAATTGTGAAACCGATGGGATATGAAGAGATTTTCCCGTTTCGTTTAAATTAGCTAAAACTGGGTTCTAACACTGATTGTTTAGGAGCCATTTATGAAAATTCATCATAAATTCACTTCACGCTTCTCATGAATCTTTCGAGTTCGTTTATGGTAATATTCTGAATTGCAGTAGATTCTTTTGATTTCCAACAACACTCCAATATCTCCTTTGCCTTAAGCTTTCAACATCATCATTAAATCATGAGGAGATAACATCTGCAACCAAACACATTAAAAGAACCTGATGTTTGGTTTTCTCTTGTTAATGGAGCTCATAAAGGAGTTTTATGAATGTTTGTGAATATTCAATGTGATTTTGTGTAAAGCAAGCTGTTGCGTGGCTTCAGCCCAAAGAATCATGGAAGTTTGCAAATGTAAAGCATAGTCCTTGAGCTTCGACCTAAGGTTAATTCCTCCTTAGACACCTATTTTGCGTGTGGCGTTTTGCAACAAAAAACATTGTTGAGAAATTCCAACCTCATCAAAGAACTTAGCAAGAGTTTTGTTCTTAAACTCAGTACCATTATTAGTTCGAACACGCTGAACTTGAAGTTGAAGATTTACTTGGGTTTGCTTAATGAATGAAATGATCACTTCAGAAGCTTAATCTTTTTAATGAAGAAAGAATACCTATGTGTACCGTGAATAATCATTGACAACAACTAACATCATACCGCTTTCATTATTACTTTCGTACGAGCATCAGACCACACAATTCCATATGAAGAAGATAAAGTGGCTTATTGAAGCAAAGACGCGTTGTGGACTTGAGATGTTTCGATGAATCATCTCTTGTTTCTCAAGAGGAGAACATAAATTATCTTTTTTAATTTCACCTTAGGAAGGACCTCGAGCGAAAGATTTGTTTTCACAAGGTTATTGAATTGTGGCGAAATCTAAATGAGAAGACATTGAGAGCAAACTAGATTGCACAGAAGAGCCTTTGCTAAAGAAAGCCAAAGGAATTTGAAGGATTTCGTTAAGAGCAATTGTTACAAATTTGATGAACGATCACCGTTAAGCAAATCTACACCATCTTCGTTTCGAACAAAACATGTAGACTTTCGAAAGGCGACTTCAAGGCCCTTGTCACAAAACTATCCAACGCTAAATAATTTATGTCTTAAACCTTCAACATAGTAAACTTTCTTGATCTTCATTGATCCAATTACAACATCTCCATAGCCAGTAATCTCCGCAAAATTATTATTGCCAAAAGCGAAAACGTTCAAGAAACTTTTCACTAAGTTTGTACAAAAGAGCACGTTACCCTTCATAGTTGTAAACATCCCAAAATCAATGATACAAAGACAAATATGGACAATCTACAATAATAAACACCAAAGACATTTCAAAAATTTGCGCCTACCTCCGTTTGAAAATGGGTCCCGATGTGTTAGGTGTCTTAGAAATTTTATCTATTTGATGCTTGACTTTGGGAATCCATTTAGCTACGGGTTCAGCTAATGGTTGCATTTTAGGAAGCCACCTAAACCATGCTTTTTAGTCAAAGAATTATTCGAATTTCATTCTTAGAATGCACATTCAAAGATTCACGAGGGCTTGTTCCTAAAGCATTCTTGCTACCTTGAGATTTTCTAATACTTACTCATCAAAACAAACCAAATTCATTCACATCACACTGAAAGCATACAATCTAGAATTACCTAGAAACATTCATAACTCACAGATAAGCACTTCTAGAGTGGCTACATGATGAGAATTGTTACATGACAAACAAGTTCTTTGCGAGAATATCGTTAACATCTTTGTTTAATTTTGGATGACTAACAGAAGACCAATCTACCTTAGAAGTATTAGACGAACCTTTCTTTACCAAATAACTTCGCTATGCTTGAGGTCTTCTAACATACTTAAAGTGTCTAATCTGGAAATAATGAACAAAATCTCTGATTAGCATGGCAATACATCATTAATCATTTGTTTGTCATTTTGTTTGATGATGTTCTCTTACGCTATTTTCTTTTTGGTATTATTTTCAACATTTTTTGAGCACAAGACATTTTAGACGCTGAAATTGGTGAAACACTTTATGACACATTTATTTTAAACATTTTTGGAGCAATCACTTTTGAATTCTCCAAATTGTCACAATCTTTTTCAACTACATGACAATCATTTTCACTTTGATTTTCCGATTTAGAAATTGCATTTTCACTCGACTCAGAATCTTTTGATTTCAAAGACTCAATTATTTTCAAATTTTCTTTTTCTATTTCCAAAAGACTCACCACTTCATCTTCCAAATCAATTATGATCTTTTCTAAAATCACTGTTGGAACATATGGTTTGAGTGAACATGTTTTCTAAAACGGGAAAAAAACAATTTTTTAAAATCTGGATTTATTTTCTCTTGATAATTAATCATCCCAAAATTTTTATCTCTGTTCTCATTCACATAACATGCATTCAGATTTCCTAATCATATGAAAACTCTATTTTATTCTCTCTTGCTCTTTTAAAATTTCTTAATTTTCCAAAGGCTTTCATTCGAATGGAAGTGAGAAAAACATAGGAGTATACCTGACAATAACCCTCTAATCGTTACAGACTAGGTCTCAAAATTCTTTGCATTCCAAAAATAACTTGGTTTGCAAAAACCTATTCCGCTTTTCGACATTATACATTTTGTATCCTTTAGAAGGCTGATCATATGTATGTGTCATGACTAGGTTTATCTGATTTTATGAAGTTTGTTTTCATAATCATTCAATCTTTCCAAACACTTTTCAATTTCTAAATCCTTGTTACGCATACACTCTTCCAATTTTGAAATTTTCGTTTTTTTTTCCTAAAATTTTCTTCTTGAAGGCTTTGCACATTGATTAATCATCTCAACTAAACTGACGGACTATTCTTATCAAATAATATCTCTTATTCATCAATATCCTTTTTTTTTTCCTATGTTGTTTTGTATTATCAAAAGTGCAGAATATAGATCATCATATATTGATATCTTTCTTCCTTAAGTTTAGCATATTATGCTTGACATTCAGTGTGAGTATCAATCACAACATGTTTGACTTTGAGTTTTTCTTGTAAAACTTCCGTTTGGGCAAGCAAATCAACATTCATTTCGTTCAACACTTTTATTTGTTCATTAAATTCATTGTTTTTTTCCTTAAAAGTGTTTACTTGATTCTTCAAAACATCATATTTATCTTAGTAAATCTCTGTTTGATTGTGCTGAAAATCTTTTGCTTTGTTGATTTGCTTTTTAATACGTTTCTAACATTTAGAAATCTTTTGGTTAAAAACTTTTAATCAATTATCAAAATAAATGATTCCTTTTCTTTTGGATATTATGGATCTAAACTTCTGACTGATCATGATCTGTTTGGGATACAATATGATTTTCATTAAAATTTTCACTAGCAAATTCTATTGCATCATGAAAAATTTCTTGATCATCATCTTAGGTCCACAAATAAACCATATTTGTAGACGTTATTATAATATTCATGTAGTTTATATTCAGATTCGACTTCTGAATCAATGTGTTAATAGATACCTCAGCAATGGTTTCTTCTGCAGATGATGAACTTTCCTCTAAATCTGAAAGAACCTTTTCCATTTTAGCCATGAAGACAATATTTGCATTGATCTCTTGATCTGAATCACTACTGAAATAAACTCCCATCAAGACTTGGTCCTTAGCAAGATAGTACTTGTTCATCACTATGCTTTTCTTAGCTAGCAACATCTTTGTCTTGTAGTAGTTGTAGTCTTTGACCTTTGCTTTCTTGCAGACTATGGGCTAAATGTCCTTCCTTCTTGCAATTATAGCATCTTACTTTGCTCATTATCCCGTTTTTCTTCTCATCAGTTTTCGTTTTCTTCTGACTTCAAGTACTCTGGTTTCTTGTTTGCTGAATGAGAAGAAGCTGAAGAAGGTTATCAAATTGTTGTTTGTTGGCTAGGCATAATACTTCTTTCGATTAATAAGCTTTTGCTAAACAAGCGGTAATCTTTTTCAAAATCACTGATATCTTCATCATCACTTCCTTTAGACTCTGATTGAACTACAACTTTCTCTTTGCGTTTGCTCACTTTTGTTTTCTCGGCAACCAACGCTAATGGAACTGAAGTAACCACAACAACTTTCTTCTTATATCCCATAGCATCATTACATCACTTGGTTTTGCTTCAGAATGTTGTAAAAAGCATCAATATTGATATCTATTAAGTTCCATTTCTGGTTGAAATTGTTAAGAACTTGTAATTTCAACTCAAATTATCTTTTCTATATAACCACATTCTTCAATCATTATCACTTGTAAGTAACCAAGTAATATCAAGCAATTGTTCCTCTTCAGGAGCTTTGAAAGTTCATATCATATAAAATTGCAGCTTTCTATCTTGTTCACCATATTCAGGAACACGCATCTTGCCTTTTCAAGAGAATCCTATAAATCTTTAGCCGATCATTGCTATCAATAAGAGAATAATGTCATTTTGAAAGCCTAAAATAAAAGATGGATCTCGCAAGACGATCAATCTTTCAAGTCTTTTTCTCTTCAGCAGTCCAAAATTTGGGATCTTTGAGAGTATGAGGTGCATTCGGTGCAGTTCCAGCAAGTGATACTTGAGCAACAACAGGCAATGGGTGATTACCATTCTGAATAGAATTTTTAATCATTGCTTCACCTTCTGTTAGCTCTTCAAGATAGTTTCATATAAACCTGTTCACGCCATGAGAGTATTTCACCGATATAACAATGGAATCCGCCATTGTTGAAACAACTGTAATCACATCTTGGACTCATCTTGTTCTCGAACAAATATCCCGATAGTCAACGAATAATCCCAAAAAGCGCACTCAATTAATCACCATAAACTAACTAACTTGCCTTTTGATTAAAATGAAATTGTTACATCTAATCATGGCATAAATACCCTATTTATAGCCTTATTAGATTGTTGACTAAAACTTTCTAACTTAAACAAATCGTCCTTGCACTTTAATAACAGTGTTACAAGTAGAACATATTTTTTTCCTTTTATTTCTAACACTTAGTATATAAGAGCTGTTAAGTAGTAAGTGGGTAAGAGTCTCGATGAGCTAGAGTTTAGTAAGAGCACATTATTAATTCTAGATAGATTATAATTTAACAAATGTTAAAAAAAAATAAACATCTTACCTTTTGTGATGCATCTATTGTGACAGAATTAGCGTGTTCGGTCTTTGGGAAGAAGTACCGCCTAAGTTAGGAATTGATATGGGGGGGGGGGGCCATTCGGAGATAAGACAATGCATTGCACTAATAAACCCCCCCCCCCCCCCCCCCAACCTGCGTTTTATTAGATTTATTATGGTTGTATGTTTCCTTACATTAGTTCTTGTTTCTCCTTTGTCGTTTGTTCATCTTCTTGTGTGTGTTTATTGCTTAACTTGTCATCAAAACCCTAGGTTAGATACATAAAACCATGCCAGTCTCTCAGGCTGAAACCCCCATTTTGCATTAGTTTTAGGTTTAAACTTAGATAACTAAAAAAAAAAAAAAAAAATTTTTTTACCTTTTATTGGGGTAGATTAGATATTAATGCTCTCGCTCTTAGTGATCGACATCATACTTACCATGAAACTCCATCTGACTGGGTACGCTGCCCGTTAAAGCGTTGTTTTTAGGTATAGTTAGCATAAAATAAATAGTAAAACTTGATACATAATATACCTACACACAACGACACATAAGGGGATTTGGGGAACTATAGTCTGACCCCTTATCTTTGTAGATAATAACACGCTTCATCAAGTGAACGCTCATGTGTGGCCTTAGTATATCAACTAGTTGTTGAATTTTCAAAATGAAGGGTTGCGACCCGCTTCATTATGTCTTCAAGGCTTCAAGGGAAGCAATGGGGAAAGTTAACGTGAATTTCTTGGATGTTCAATTTTCGTAGGGCTTATATGTGGCCTTACGTCATCCTTTCATCGTTGAACTCTAGTATATACGGCTCTTGTGGCTTATTTCTTTTGTTATAAGTTTCATCACAAAAGATTTTGAGTAATTTCGTTTCATTAGTAGCGTTGAAAGATTTACATCATCTCGCGTATGAACACTTAGTTAGCTACACTTTTTTTCAAATAGTCGAAAGAATGACTTTTGTTTAAATAAAAAGGATTGTAAAAGGTAAGTTTTACATGTAAAACTACGAAGGCTTGTACTCTTTGTAGTTTGAATCAACGAGTGATCGGATGCATCGACAATTTGTAGAGTCCCCCTCCTCGAACTTCACTTATCATGTGAGGGCCTTGCCATGTCTGCGGGCTTCCTGTGTTGGTTTGCAAAAGCAAAACGAAATCTCCAGTCTTTTAAGTGGAGTGACTACTTCTTTTATTGTGGTGCTTACGAAGCTTGTTTCGATAGTAAGCCTCTTCAATTAAAGCTACCTCCTTGCTTTCTCTTC